>JAVIAB010000124.1:51389205-51516399 GCA_032433765.1 Megaustenia siamemsis | reverse complement strand
GGTCGTTATAAATTTATATAAATCAAATAAGCAACAATAATAACCAAATGTTTGTTTTTAATTAATTAATTCCCTGTTGGGTTCTAATCATTATAAATATACATGCAAATTTGAAAAAATTACAAAAAGCGGTTTAAAAAGATATTGATTTTTAAAGTTGGGCACGACTTATGAAACAAGCTATAGCAGTTTTCTTTTAAAGATATTTTATCAAATCTCGCCATCTGTCTCTGTCTGTGCAAGTAGTTCTATCTCATTGAGGGTTCCGATTCCTGCTGCTCTTTGCCTCTCTCATCAATGTTCTTCTCAGTGTCTCCCTGGGTCTTCCTCTTATTCTTTTACCTGTTGTTTCCATATGAGGGCTTGCTTTGCTATTTGATTATTATCTCTTCTCATCACATGTCCAACGTTATGAACATCGTCTTTTCTTTATTACTGAAAATATTAGTGGTTGATTGGCGATTTCTCTAATTTCCTCGTTTGTTTTGAATTCGTTCCATGCTATACCAATTATTTTCCTTTGACATTTATTTTCGAATGCGTTCAACTTTGTTTCTATATCTCTTGTTGTTTTCCAGCTTTCACACGCATACGTAAGGGTTGATAGTACATTTGATTTGAATAGCCTAAGTTTTGGGTTTGTGCTGATGAGTTTTGATTTCCACAACTTTTCAAGGCTTCTGAAAGACATTGCTGCTTTAGTCATTCTGATTCTAATTTCTTTGCTCGTATCACCTTCTCGATCAATGTGGCTTCCAAGATAGATAAAGTGATCGATCTCTTCTACTGGTTTGTTTTCCATGTATATTTTGTCACTTAGTATATTTTGTTAATAGAAAATAAGTTGATTAGATTATTCTTATGTACTTAGAAAATGTAATTACAGCATTATGTATTAAAACATTTTTTCGGGCACATCATGAGAAGAGGAAAGTTGGAATATTTGGTTACAACTGGCAAAATAAAAGGAAAGAGAGATCGCGGACGACAAAGAGAGAAAATACTGGATAGCTTGGTTTCATGGCATGGAAAACAGTCAACAACAGAACTAATACGATGCACTGTAGATAGAAGATTGTGGAAGGATATGATCGTCTACGCCAACCGGTATGGCACATGATGATGATGATTAAAATATACAGATACTGAGTATAACGGTACCACGACAAAGAAGAAATATCGACAGTACTCAGTCTTGTAAATTGTGACAGATTTAACCCGTCGAGATCATACAAAATCTATGTATTTAATTTGCGATATTTCACTTTCCTTTGAAAGTATGCAATATTTAGTGCGACAAGAAGCATTTGGAAACGTCTCATAAAGACAACAAAAATAAACCAATAGAAGATTTTGACGCGTTACGAAACAATTTTGAAGCTAGACAGAATTGTTGTGGAAAAAAAATATATTTGTTTAGAAATCTATAACTTTTAATGACAAAGGTTTAGTTTATCGCTTATTTCGAAATATCCAAACTGATAGCAAAATAAGGAAAACCACACACAAAAGGGAGAATCCTTGATTTTGCCAGCCGAGTTTATCGTTATTATAACTGCTACATTTCTATGTAACACCATTATATGAATATATACATATATGCAATGTACGAAGATGCTTTAAAGCAAGCAAGTATATTAACATAAAGTGAAGAAAAATAACCAGAGCCTATGTCAGAGGAAGTTCTCTCCGCAATAACAAATCTGAAGAGAGGGAAGTCACCAGGAAGTGATTATATTCCAGTTGAACTCATCCAAGCCTCTGGTGGAGAGGCCAGCGTTCGTATTTACCATGCACGGTGTGTGAAGATCTGGAAAAATGCAGATTGGCCAAAAGCTTGGAAAAGATCAGTGTATATCCCCATTCCAAAGCAAGGAAGTCTGAAGCTGTGTACCAACTACAGAACTATTGCTAAAAAAATCCCTGCCATCGAAATATTCGCGCTGATTATCATGAATAGAATAGCAAAGAGGTTAGAACAATAACTTCATATAGCTCAAGCAGGTTTCAGACACAGTAGAGGCACCCGGGACCACATCTTTAACATGAGAAACATCCTTGAAAAGTGTAGGGAATACAGCATAGTAGAGGTACGGGACCACATCTTTAATATGAGAAACATCCTTGAGAAGTGTAGGAATACAGCATAGCAAAGGTACCCGGGACCACATCTTTAATATGAGAAACATCCTTGAGAAGTGTAGGGAATACAGCATAGTAAAGGTGCCCGGGACCACATCTTTAATATGAGAAACATCTTGAGAAGTGTAGGGAATGCAACATAGTAGAGATACCCGGACCACATCTTTAACATGAGAAACATAGTTGAGAAGTGTAGGGAATACAGCATAGTAGAGGTACCCGGGACCACATCTTAACATGAGAAACATAGTTGAGAAGTGTAGGGAATACAGTATAGTAGAGGTACCTGGAATCACATCTTTAACATGAGAAAACATCATTGAGAAGTGTAGGGAATGCAGCATAGTAGAGGTACATGGGACCACATCTTTAGCATGAGAAACATCATTGAGAAGTGTATGGGATGCAACATCGAAATGCATACATGCTTCATTGGTTACAGCTGAGCCTTTGACTGTATACAACATAGAACTACATACATACATGCTACATATATTGCTTAAATGCCTTTGACTGTGTACAACATCAGAAACTGTGGAACAGCATGAAAGATATGGTTTTCCAACACACCTAACACAACTTATCGAATCACTGTAACGCGAACAGCAAGCAGTTACCAGAGTAGCAGGCGAACAATCAAATTGGTTTGAAGTACAAAAAGGGGTGAGACAGGGATGCATCCTTTCTTCATACCTGTTCAACATCTATGGCTGAGAACATTATAAGGAATGTCATAAACGACAACAGATTTGTGAAGTGCGACACTTTCACAATAAATGACAATATAATTTCAAAACTCAGATACGATGATGACACAGTCCTCTCCTCAAACAGTGCATAAGGATTAAAAGAGACAATTGAACGGGTTAAATAACACAGTGGAGAGCAAAATCTCTATTGAAACATACAGAAAATTAAGATAATGTCCTTTGACAAAAACAAAAAAGCCAATCTAAAATCATCAACAGTGAAGAAGTGAAATTGTAACAAACTATGAGTATCTGGAATCTGTAGTAAGTAACAGTGGCGACTGTGAGAAAGAGATCAAAAGAACATTCGCAATAGCAACACAAAAATAAATGCCACGAAAAACATGTAGTACAACACCAACAAGGCAGTAAAATGAAAATTACTGAGGACATGTATCATACCATAGTAACATATGGTTGTACACATGGACAATCTTGTAAACAGCAAGAAAGAAAATTGATTCATTCAAACTATTGCTTCAAAACGTCCTAAAGATACCTTGGATGATGAAAAGAGAAAATGAAGACAGACTAAAAGATTTAAACATTAAAAAGAACTAACTTATAAACACCATTCTACAGAGGAAATTACAAATTATACTGTCACGTCAAAAGACACGGCGGGCTGGAAAGAAAAATAATGGAAACCATTGTCCCTGGTGAACGACGCATCAGAGGCAGACCAAGAAGAAGGTGGTTTCAAGATGTCAAGGGGACGTTGTACTTGACATTAGAAGAAGAGAGAGATCTGGCTAAACAATAATTCTTTGAGAGGGCTATGGTGAATGCAACGTTCTGCAAAGGACATGCGACATGATGATGAATATATGTATATATATATATATATATATATATATATATATATATATATTATATATATATATAATATATATGTATGTATGTATGTTATGGCATTTTCGTCTTGTCAGACGGTCTAGTGTAGGTTATTGTGTATTTTTTTAGGTTTTTTTTTTGTCGAACAGTTCTTTCGTGGCTAATTCTACCAATGTTTGACAAACACACGCGGCCACAGAATGAACAAGTCAGGCACAGTGTTCCAGTTTTCCATCCTTTTTCATGAGTCTTTTCTCTTCTAAGTTTTGCCTCAGCACAGTCTCAAATGATGTTATACCGTTCCTTATACATGCTATTCGGAGGCGAAGGCGCGCCCCACCCAGCACCAGAGCTGGAAGTCGTCAGTGACTCATAACTGATGGCTTGCGCCAGGATCGGTGAACCAGAACCATCCAGACCCTGCTAACCTCTTCGTGGTGCCTCTAGAAACAGACTAACCTGTCTAGTCTGGCCAAGCGAGCAGGGATCGAAGTGGGAAGACGAACCCGGTACACAAAAAAGCGTCGGCTGAAATCGGATGTGTTGGGCCGAAAGGCGCAGATATCACAGTGTTACACTGCAAACTGCAACACAACGTAACTACGTCCACTTAACGTCCTTTTAAGGGCGGATGACGAGGAGGAAGTCTACGGTTCGTATCCGTTAGAAATACCTCAAATCATCGGACGAACGCATCATCATCATCATCATCATACATGCTATCCGATAGATGTGCGATCAATATATATATAATATATATATATTATATATATGTATATATATATATATATATATATATATATAGGAAAAATCATGATCTGTTTGCAAATAAAAGCGTTTATTTAATTTTCTTTCTGACGAACGAAAGGACAGATAAGGGGGCGGGGGGGGGGGCTAAGAAAGGAAACAAAGTTGGAAAGGGGCTACGGCGTAAAAAAGATATTGAGAAACACTGTTCTAAAGGAATACGTCCATCTACAATGGTTTATGGTTATGGAAGGCCCCGGTATCACTGCAAACGAATTAAAATCCATAATTGCTCAACCGCCCGTGCCAGTAGAATCATCCCAATTAATATCTCATCTCTCGAACAAAGAAAGGTAGCTGCAGTCCCCGTCATAGCAGTCTCAGCACACGCCAAAAGACATAAGTCGAAACCGCACAGGAAGTGAACACAGCCATCTGTTTCTCATCATAAGTTATTATCATTCATCGCAAGCAATCAGAATGTCGAAACACGATCAAAACGGATGAAACGCACAGCTCACGTTGTGCACAGAGTACTTAACTCAGTAGCTCATGCAGCAAGCCGGACTTGGATTTTAAGGAAACTGCAGCATGGAACACTTTTCAGACACAGCATATAATGGTTCCTGCTGCCTATCCGCTATATTGACCTGAAGTTCACGTCCACTCGAAAATGTTGATCGTCTATTTTTATTTAAATGTATAACGCTTGATGATGTTAGGACATCGTTTTTGTTTCCAAATCCGAACATATGGAACACAGTTATTCCTTGGACTATCCACATCGAACTTCGAACAACAGTCCGTAAACAATGAGATCTCCCTGCAATGTGAATCTGTGAAATGATAAACCAGTCCACAAGTCTACCCTCGATCTCACAGTCTTGATTGAATCTAGACAGCAACTCGACTGACCAACATGAAACTCCCTTGAGTCACACTGGGGCTGCAAAGTCATGAAAAAAACTCCGTCATTTCGCCCATCATTATGTGCGCCCACAAACAACCGATTAATATAGTGAATGCGGTCAAACAACTTACGAAACATGGTAACGATGGTGCAAAATCCCTAAAGTGAAACCTTCGATTGACTGGCAATGGGTTTTAATACAAGCACAACACAGAAAGTATCATTATTTGTGCTGATGAGAATAGAACTGCTCCAACATTTTGTGATAACTGGAGAAATAGAGGGAATACGAGATTGAGAGAAACAGAAGAAATAAAACAACAAACAGCTAAGGGAATGTGATAAAACAAAGAAAACAAAATTGTTCTCAAAATTACATAAACAAAAGGCTTTGAAGTAGCATGATTGTCAAATCTAGCAGACACGGCAATTTGTGTTGTACATTTTTCATTTTTGTTACATGTTAATTAATGGTATTTGTTACCGTGTTTAATGATATGTTAAATTATGATCGATTCAAAGATAATAACTTTGGTTATCATTTACTGAGTTACAAAACAGGCAGCACAGAAAACATATTCAGTTATTATAGCAAGGAGACTTAAATTTCGTTAAGGACACAATAGCATGCTTACTTGAACATTCCCCACTTCATTTATTGTTCTTGTGTCAAAAGTACATTGCAGTCCCATTTATTAAAAAAAAAATATATATTAATAAAAAGCTAGCAACAACATATACTATCATAACTCCATCAGTTAATTGTTTTAATTTTCGTCTAGTGACAGTAACTTATCTTCAAGTTTACAGATAGATTGTATCGGAAGCTTTCAGTAATCTGAAAAAAACACGATATTTTTTTTTAATTATGTAATTAAATATATTAGCTATTCGTCTAGACATGAAAAACCGGTATTTTATTTAAAGTTATATAAAAAAAAAAAATAAATAATTGCTATCCATTGATTCAGAAATATATCCATGATATTAGACATATTTTTAAAGTTTGAAGCAATTTCTAAAAAGTGAAATATTGAAATTGGAGAAGCAATCACATTTCAACGAAGTCGGAGTTCTGGAGAGATAGACACCATCTAGACTATCTGGAGAGATAAACTTGACCTAGACTATCTAGAGAGATAGACTCCATCTAGACTATCTGGAGAGATAAACTTGACCTAGACTATCTAGAGAGATAGACTCAATCTAGACTATCTGGAGAGATAAACTTGACCGAGACTATCTAGGGATATAGGCTCCATCTAGACTCTTTGGAGAGATAAACTTCACTAGACTATCTGGAGAGATAGACTCCATCTAGACTATCTGGAGAGAAAATTTCACCTAGACTATCTAGAGAAATAGACTCCATCTAGACTATCTGAGAGAGATAAACTTGAATAAGACTATTGGAGAGATACACTTCACCTAGACTATCTTAGAGAGATAGACTCCATCTAGACTATCTGTAGAGATAAACTTCACCTAGACTATCTAGAGAGATAGACTCCATCTAGACTATCTGGAGAGATAAACTTCACCTAGACTATCTAGAGTGATAGGCTTCTCTAGACTCTCTGGAGAGATAAACTTCACCTAGAGATAGACTCTGGAGATAGAGACTCCATCTAGACATCTCTATAACTTCACCTAGACTATATGGAGAGAACTTCACAAGACTATCTATCTATCTATTGACCTTTCGAGCCGTAACCGGCCCATAGGGCGTAGACCAAGATACACCTTCTCCTATATGAATTTTTGTTCTAGCAGTTTTCTTTTAAAGATATTTTATCAAACTCGCCATCTGTCTCTGTTCTGTGCAAGCAGTCTATCTCATTAGGGAGCCGATTCCTGCTGCTCTTGCCTCTCTCATCAATGTTCTTCTCAGGTCTCCCTGGGTTCCTCTTTTTCTTTACTGTTGTTTCCCATATGAGGGCTTGCTTTGCTATTCGATTATTATCTCTTCTCATCACATGTCCAACGTATGACCATCGTTTTTCTTTCTAGTACTGAAGATATTAGTGGTTGATTGGCGATTTCTCTAATTTCCTCGTTGTTTTGAATTCGTTCCATTCTATACCAAATTTTCCTTAGACATTTATTTCGAATGCGTTCAACTTTGTTCTATATCTCTTGTTGTTTCCAGCTTTCACACGCATACGTAAGGGTTGATAGTACATTTGATTTGAATAGCCTAAGTTTTGTGTTTGTGCTAATGAGTTTTGATTTCCACAACTTTTCAAGGCTTCTGAAAGACATTGCTGCTTTAGCCAGTCTGATCAATTCTTTGCTCGTATCCCTTCTCGATCAATGTGACTTCAAGACTATCTACTGTTAATTTACACATTCTGTATCAGGTCTACGTTTCATTAACACATCGTTTTTACGATAGCGGCTTGTTAAACCTCTGATCAACGGTTCTATACCAAGCCGGAGAAAAATAATTCCTCATTTTGGAAACAACCGGAAACTAGATTGAAACCAAGACTATCTGGAGAGATAAACTTCACCTAAACTATCCGGAGAGATAGACTCCATCTAGGCTATCTGGAGAGAAAAACTTCACCTAGGCTATCTGGAGATAAAAAACTTCACCTAGACTATCTGGAGAGATAAACTTCACATATGCTATCTGGAGAGAAAAACTTCACCTAGGCTATTTGAGAGAAAAACTTCACCTAGACTATCTGGAGAGATAAACTTCACCTAGGCTATCTGGAGAGATAGACTCCATCTAGGCTATCTGGAGAGAAAAACTTCACCTAGACTATCTGGAGAGATAAACTTCACCTAGGCTATCTGGAGAGATAAACTTCACCTAGGCTATCTGGAGAGATAGACTGCATCTAGGCTATCTGGAGAGAAAACTTCACCTAGGCTATCTGGAGAGAGACTATCTGAGAGATAAACTTCACCTAGGCTATCTGGCGGAGAGAAAAACTTACACCTAGTATCTCAAAATAACTCATCTCTGAGACTATCATGGATAAAACTTCACCTAGGCTATCTGGAGAGAAACTCACTAGCTATCGAGATAGACTCCATACTATTGGAGAGATAAACTTCACCTAGGCTATCTGGAGAGATAGACTCTATCTAGACTATCTGGAGAGATAAACTTCACCTAGACTATCTGGAGAGATAAATTTAACCTAGACTATCTGGAGAGAAAAACTTCACCTAGACTATCTGGAGAGAAAAATTTCACCTAGACTATCTGGAGATATAGAGTCCACCTACACTATCTGGAGAGATAGATTCCATCTAGATTATCTGGAGAGATAGATTCCATCTAGACTATCTGGAGTGATAAACTTCACCTAGACTATCTGGAGAGATAGAGTCCACCTACACTATCTGGAGAGTTATGTTCTATCCAGACTATCTGGAGAGATAGATTCCATCTAGACTATCTGGAGAGATAAACTCCATCTAGACTATCTGGAGAGATAGAGTAGAAATACTAAATCTGATATAAATAAAAACATATTGAGAATCCTCGAAATTTAAATGTACAATCGAGCAGCGTATTTTAAGAGAAAAGTAAAGAAAAGCACATCTGTATGAATTATAAACGATCGAGAAAAAAAAAACCAGAGGTATAAAGATTATACAAGAAAAGCATTTCAATGAAGAAAATAAACATGGCAAAGAAGCGAATATCACAACAAACGACAGAAGTGAAATTACAAAACAAGAGGGAAAGGAAACTTCTGAGGATGATGAATGCGATGATTTTGATAATGATGATTATGATGAAGATGATAAAATTGGCAGACTATTTATTTAGAATATAGTAGCAAGGGCAATCTGATCATCAGAAAAGTTCCCCACGTCGATGAAATGTTTCGACGCTTTAGCCTCATGGCACTAGAAATGTAACAACCTGGTATCCGATTCACAGATGTCTTCCTCATGCTGCATAAAAGCTATATCAGTAGATGATCCAACAATAATCTGCTAGAAAGCACCTGCAGGACAACAAACAGATGACGACGAGATCCAATACAGGTAACTTCCTATGTGTAGATAAGACTATAATAATATAATATGAATTGTACTCTACTTCACATTGGTGAAAATACACACACGTGCGTGAAAACAAACACACTTTATAACATGTATCAAGGCATACATCATTAATTGCATTTTATACACGCATGGGACACATTTAACTTGAATAACTCACGAAAATACAAGCTGAACTTTGAATTTTTTATAATAAAAAGACGAAAATAATCACGTTATGCCCTATTTTATATAGAGAGTATGGCGCAGTGCCAACATTATTTTGATCTCGTAAAGCACTTGAGCGTTGTCATCATCATCGAGTGCCGTCTCCGCAACGAAGGTTGGCTACCATGGAGAGCCATTCTGAAAGGTCTCTTGCTTTGATGCTGCAGGTTGTCATATGCTGACTTGTCCATCTTTGATGTTACTCGTCAATGTTAGTCTTGGTCTGCCTCCGTCTCTTTTACCTTGTATTTTCTTTTCCAAGATTACTGTTGTTAGTAGGCCTTTTAACATGGCCTAAAAATCGCATGTGTCTTGTTTGAATTGAATTTAGTAGTTCTCTTTTCATGTTTAGTTGTTTTAAGACTTCATCGTTTATTTTCTTTTCTTTCCATCCAATTCTACCTATTCTTCTATATAACCACATCTGTTTTGATCGTGTTTCGATATTCCGATTGTTTACGATGAATGATGATATCGTTTGATGGAGAACAGATGACTGTGTTCACTTTCTGTGCGGTTTCATCTTATGTCTTTTGGCGTGTGTTGAGACTGCTATGATGGGACTACAGCTACCTTTCTTTGTTTCGGAGATGAAATAGTAATTCGGATGATTCCACTGGCACGGGCGGTTCTGCAATTATGAATTTTAATTCGTTTGCAGTGATACCGGGACCTTCCATAACCATAACCATAATCATAATAAAGGCAATAGTCGAGCGTCTTTCACAACCAGTCTGTGCTTTATGTCTTATATCAACAATATGTGGGTATGTTCTGACTGTGATATCAGACAAAAATGTTACTAACTTTCCTAATTAGTTTCCAGCATAGAAAAAGTAACTGCTTGAAGAATTCTTGCAACTTCAATATTATCTCTCCATGAGTTAGATAATGTATCGCATGAAAATGGAAAATCTTCTATAATAATATTATTATTAAAAAACCAAATTATTCTTTTTTATTTGTCTTAAAGTATTTTAATTGTATTACCACTAGTGTGTGAGAAAGTTTAAATTCAGTGAATACGATGAAGTACTATCTTCAATCCTTGAATGAAATAAATACTTATTGAGTATTAAAGTATTTATGTTAAAAATAGAGTAAAATAATCTAAATAATTTTAATTGACTGTTCAATCGTAATAAAAAAACGATATCAATTTTGTATTACGCGATAAATCAATTCAGATTAAAGAAAAAGCAATCCGATTACATAAATAAATTAACCGATGGATGAGGGAAATATTTTTTTTTAAATACTATAAAAAAAAACACTTCTATCTCCTTATCGTCTGAATTAAAAAAAACTCGATTACTTTGTTAAACGTCACAGAAATAAATATACTCTTGTAACTTGTCATATTAAATAGTTTGGGCCTGGCGATGATGGCTTACATGGGGCACTCGTTTTGAAGAGATCAAAGAAGGTATTTTATTGACAAATTCACAAAGTGCAACCACTGTCTTTATGAACGATGCGACGAAAATATTCATTGTAGAAAACACTTAAATATGTTTTAATTTAAATGCTGCAGTAAATATTATTGACTGGGATAGATCATGCGAATGATTGTTGGCGACAGACCGCGAGGAATTACATGGGGTCTTACTTGACGTCTTTAAGATACTGACTTTGGAGATGATGTTGGATTTTTTGTCCACTGTCACCAAGGCATGCAAGAGGAACAGAAAGAGTAGATTAATTCACTAACACAGAAGGAGTGAAAATGATTGCAGAGAAAGCTAAGATTAAGTGGGTAAATGCCAAAAGAACAAAGAAAGTTACATTCAGAGGAGTGCGACTAGAAGAAGTTGATTACCCTAAATACCTGCTTAACTTAAAGGAGACTTTGGGACAGAGATCTCTGCTAGAATGGACATGTCAGACCTGGAATTCAAAAGATTTAGAAACATTTGGCGTTTAACTAGTCTCCATCTCAGCACCAAGCTTAGAATTTACATGTCAAGTGTGCGACCCACACTCCTATAAACATAAAATAGTAATTCGGAAGATTCCACTGGCACGGGCGGTTCAGAAATTATGAATTTTAAATTCGTTTGCAGTGATACCGGGACCTTCCATAACCATAACCATAGTAAAAGCAATAGTCGGGCGTCTTTCACAACCAGTCTGTGCTTTATGTCTCATATCAACAATATGTGGGTATGTTCTGACTGTGATATCAGACAAAAATGTTACTAACTTCCCCTAATTAGTTTCCAGCATAGAAAAAGTAACTGCTTCAAGAATTATTGCAACTTCCAAATTATCTCTCCATGAGTTAGATAATGTATCGCATGAAAAGGGAAAATGCAGCATAAAGGTGGAGAACTATCAAATAGATAGTCGATTTAGAGAATTTTAAAGCCTCTGTTTTAAAAAGATTCTAAACATCCGCTGGGATCAACACATTACGAACAAATTTAATTATGGATTTTATTCGTTTGCAGTGATACCGGGGCCTTCCATAACCATAGCATTACGAACAAAGAAGTCGTCAGAAAATCAGGCATTAACAGAATCAATCAAGGAGTGAAAAGAAGATTTTGAAAATGGCTAGGTCATGTTCTATGAATGGAACGATCAAGGCATCCGCACCTATCATTAACAAGGACACCACCTGGCAAACTACGAAGAGGCAGACTATTAGGGACATGGCGACGAACCATACACTATTAAATGACAGAGGCTGGCAGGTCCTGGCGAAAGTTGTCCTTGTTTGCTCCAGACCGGATTAGGCGAAGATCTCTTGAGGGTGCCCTATGTCCCGAACGGAGTTCAGAGAATTAAGAATAAATATTATTGAACAATCATCAAACAATTACGATCTCATCATCGCAGATGACTGATGCCTAATATATGAGGATGAAAACCTGCAACAACAACATATAACATCTCTAGATAAAAGCTGCGCAAACTACAGTATGAAAATTAACACAGCAAAAACAGAGGCTATGAAAATAAGCAAATTAAGACACCTACTAAACATTTAGATCAAAGATAAAGAAATAAAACAAGTAGAGGAATTCAAGTATTTGGGCACAATGTTTACAGAAGACGAAAAACTAGACAGAGAAATTGACATGAGAATACAAAAATCAAATGCTGTCACATACCAGATTTCACCATTGTTAAGACATCCAAACATTTCTATGCCAGCTAAACAAACAAATGATAAATAGCATCTTCATACCAACTTTGTGCTATGAAAGTCAAACATGAACTCTTTCTAAATCACATTTTAAAAATATCAATACATGTGAGATGCGATGCTTGGGAAAAGTAACAAACAACACAAGAAGAGATAGAATACCAAATGAAACCATAAGAAAAGTGATAAAAATAAAACCCTGCCAAGAATATATAGAATAACAACAACTCAAATGGTTAGGTCACCTGGTCAGAATGAATCCTCACCAATCACCATCAAGGGCGTTCTTCTCGAGAATGCATGGAAAAAGACCAAGAGGAAGACCTAGAAGAAGATGGATAGATGCAGTGATAGAGACATGTAACAACAAAGGAAAATCACTAATTCAGACAGTTGGAGCAGCTCAAGAACGGCAAATGATATAAACCACGACACCTTTTCGGTATCAGTGAGAATGAGAAAAGAAAGAAGAAAGAAGAATCATCAATCTTAGGCTCTTTAAATAACTTTTTTTAGTAGCATTTATAATCGAAATATATATGATAAAAATATGCATGATACAATAATACACTCTCTCTTTACTTCTTCACTTTAGATTTTCTACTGGCCGACGTATGATTTTTGTATATTTATAAATCTTCAATTGTAAAAAATACAAAAGTGTAGGCTACACTACATCATTTAGATTTATTGTTCATGTAGCAGAAAACTGGCAGTGATGAAATGACAATGAAGAAATAGGATGATAACTTATATTAGATTTTTTTTAAAGATGACTGCAGTGCCTTTGAGATAAACATCTTCTTCTTTTTCTTCTTTCCCTCCTCATTTGCCTTTCAGCGTCGAGGGGAGATATAATTTGCGGTCTTTTGCTCTTATGTTCGCCTCTGCTGCTGTTATGTTTCCTGGTGCTTCTAGTATTCCGTCGATCCATCTTTTCGTTGTCGACCCTTGGGTCTGGTATTCTCGCAACGTTTATTGAGGGCTCGTTGTGTTGTGTTTTGATCTTTCTGCCGTGTCACGTGACCAAACCATTTTATTTGTTGTTTCTTTATGTATAAACATCTGTGATGTGTACAATGTTTTTAGTAAACCTGAATTTAGCATCTCACATTCAAGATGTAATGTGTCTTCGAGTTTTCTTAGCTAAACAATGACGACGGAGAGACAATATTCGGGTTGTATTTTTAACACAAACTTGCTTTAATCCGGACCTGTGCCCTAAGCTGAATTTTACAAGTTGCAAAGTAACGATCTCCGGATAAACGACCTGAGTGACATACTGGTCGGACGGTTAAAATCAATAGCCGCAGTTCGCACGGCCGAGTCGAAAAGATAACAAAAGTGTTGACTGGAGAGGTGTCCTGAAAATTCCCAGGATACAGCAGTAAAATAAGATTAATTGTGTTTTCACATTTATCTTATACTGGGCCATGCACTGTGGCAAAACGTTACGAGAGTACGTTATAATTTATAAAACAATGGAAATGTCTTTTCTTAACGTCATATAAAAGATTATATTATGAGAACAAATGCGTCAGAAAAATAGAATGGAATGAATTTGAATTTAAGACTAATGCAGAAATATGAGAAATGACATTACATCCAAAAATAGCAACTATAATAAAGAAAAAGTAGGTGGTTATATGCTGGCCATGTTATGAGAAGAAACAACAAGATACTAAAAGTAGGCCCTCAAATGAGAACGAGGATAAAAGAAGATGAGATTGACGCAGAGAAACACGAAAGAGTATAATGAGATGAGAAACAACAACAGCAAGAACACCCTCGCTGTGATTGAACAACTCGTCTAGAACAAAGTCGTGTGGCGAGATACAACGCGGGTTCTGTGCAAGATCTGATGCTAACTACACAGACATTCTAGAATTTCTGCACTATGTCTTCGGCTTGAATGGATGGATAGACAGACAGACAGACAGACTGACTGACAGACAGACAGACAGACAGACAGACAGACAGACAGACAGACAGACAGACAGACAGACAGACAGACAGACAGAGACAGACAGACAGACAGACAGACAAACGGATGGACTGGCGGACGGATTGATAGATGAAGATTATATTTTTTTTTATGTGTGTCTGTATATTTTTAATGTAGCAGAGAAGTGAAATATTAAAGCTTCACCTTGCTAGACAGCAGCATCTAGAGGTGAGAGGAAACTGTGCTCATTTAACTGTTATTTACATCCCCAACTCAACGTCAACCGTTATTTTCCGCTGGGTCGGGGTCAGTGAGTGAAACTGCCAGCAAATCCATGTTCACCTTATTGTATAACCAACCAGCTTGGTAGCACTCTACTACTTTTCTATTATATTCATAGAACCAGTTTCATTGCAATCGCGACACAGTAATGTTACAAGTGCCAGATTCCCTAGCCACTTCTATGCCACAAAGCCCCAACCACTACGCTGTCCGCGGGATACAGAACCATCCGATTAGATGATCGGATAGTGAAGTTATGACACTTCTTCTATGGATTCCCTTGTAACGACCTTGACAGCTCCATAAACCCAATTTTGGCTCTTCCTGCCGAGCTGAATGATTACTTCGGTTAGCTTTTTTTTTCCCCTCCTCTTTTACATCTTCCCAATCCTGGCTAACTCTACATAAGGGCAGAATGCTTCTCATAGATAAGCAAAAAGCCTTGCTGGAGAGGTACATTACACTACTACTGATACTCCTCTACGATACCATAAGTGATAAGTAATTTGTATTTACAATCATCATCATCATGTACAATCCCGTTTAGCATAGGCGGCCAGGAGCCGCGATAGCTCAGTGGTTAGTGAACTGGACTACAAAGGACAAAAGGTAGGGTTCGATCCCAACCGACGGATTCAGGGTTCACCCAGCCTTAAATTGGTACCGGATTTTTTCTGGGAAAGTAAAGCAGCACGGGCGTATTACCGACCACATTACCCCAAAAATCATGTGCTGAAGGTCTATAAAATATAGGGTCACTAACAACATATTTCCCTATACGCCACTTGGCGTGACGGGGGCACTTTACTATTTTATTTCTTTTTTGTAGACGGTCAGGCCCATCGAGAATTGTCTTCTGTCCACAATCGGCTAACAAATAACACATTAAAAAAGATCTAATAAAGCAAAAACATGTTCATGCAAAATTATACGGACAAGTCGAGGTGAGAAAAAAAGGCAGTGGGTGTGAGAGAGAAGTCAGTCCAAGATCATAAAATAAAATAGAACCGCCCACAATTGGGAAATTGTAGGGGAAGTGAGTGGGTCGGGTGCCATAGTGAAATCTGAAGAGCCAGGACTACGGGAGTAATGTGTTCGAGAAATGGACCAGTCTCCAATGCCAACTAGTTGTCATCGGTTCTCTTTCATGCGTTAATTTATAGCTTAGAAAAAGTCTGTGGTTGTAAAGGTGCATTGTGCACGTGCTATAATTTAATGGCTACTGGTTGAACTTCTGGGTCGTTGAGGTAATTATGTGGCTACCACTCTCTTTCATCGGTTTTTCTGTGTGACGTAGAAGGCTGTGCTCTGAACAAGTACAACATAAATAAGTAAAGAGATTCCGTCTCTGACGTCATGCCTTAAGGTTGATAGAAATTTAGTGTCAGTGAAGTATGTTGTGGTGTATATGTTATATCTTATGTGTTATATCCAGCCTCGATAGCTCAGTGGTTAGTGAACTGGACTGCAAAGGACAAGGTGTAAGGTTCGATCCCAACCGACGGCTTCCGGGTTCACCCAGCCTTTAATGGGTACCGGATTTTTTTCTCAGAAAGTAATAAAGCGGCACGGGCGTAATACCGACCATATTACCCCAAAATGTGCTGAAGGTCTGTAAAATGTATGGTAACTAACACTATATTCCCTATACGCCACTTCGCGTGACGGGGCTCTTTACTTTTTTTTTTTTTAATGTGTTACATTTTTCAACAATAAAACAGCACATTTTATGGGATATGTGGTATGTATCACACTTTCCCGCCAAGCTTTCCAACACAAATTCTCTAGCAAACATTTTTTAGAGGCAGATTAACTCCGGATATGTATCGGTTCGAACAAGAAATTAAGCTCGTCTTGGAATTGTTTACGTGTTTGTTTTGTTTGTTGACTTGATTTGTGTGTTTGCTTGCTTTGTTTGTTTGCTTTGTTCATTTGCTCTGCTCGTTTGCTTTTTTTGTTTGCTAAATTTTGTTTGCTTTATTCGTTTTCTTTATCCGTTTCCTTTGTTTCTTTCCGTTGGTTGTGTCTCTGTTTATTTTGTTTGTTTGTTTTGTTTATTTGTTTGTTAGTTTGTTTGTTTGCTTGTTTCCATTGATTTTTTTCTTTTCATTCTGATTTCTTTCATTGCATTGATTGATTGTTTTGTTTGTGTTTGTTTCCTTCTACTTTTCAGCTCCCTGTGGAGCAGAGTTCTGCAACAAACACTATCTAAACCATTGTGTTTCTTGCTATTCTTTAAAGATCATTCCATGTCTTCCCCATCATCTTCAACTCTGCTTCAATCTATCTTCTCCAAGAATACTTTGGTCTTCTTCTTTGTCTTTTTCCTTGGAAGTAAGAAAAAAAGGCCTGTCGTGTAATGCTCTTAGTTATTTATTTAATTAATATAAGTTTGTTTGATTGCTTTGTTAACTTTTTGTTATGATTGATTGTTTGTTTTCTTGTTGGTTTATGGTTAGCTGTGTTTCTATGGTTGTTTACTTTGTGTTTCTCTTTATTTGCTTGCTTTCTTTGTTTATTTGTTTTGCAAGCGTGAGCATTTTTAGCGAAATCCGTGGGACTGAACTTTGCAGAAATATTATCTTTGTTCTCCCTTTTTCCACACCGCAGGCATCAAAACACCAAGAGAATATGAAAGCAAACCCTCAAATGTGAACCACTGGGTGAAAGAAAAAGTGATATGTAGATTAAAAGCCTTGTGTTGCAGACAATTATTATCCGACTCCAGTGGTACTCTAATTTTTCATCATGGACAGGTTTTACGTTTTGGCTACATTTTCCCTATAGATGGTGCCCGTATATGAGGGCTATTTTGGCATATTGTTTTAGATTTACCAACTACCTGGACGTCTTTAACATGCTCATAGTTCACATGGGCCTCCAAGTTTATTCTCCTTTATCCGAGAGGGCTAGACAATGGATCCTACTAGCCAGAGACCGATGAAAGCCATGAAGAAACCATGGTTGGAAGAGAGGAATCCACACGAGATCGAACTCGAGACCTTCTTCTTCAGGAACCCACGTCTTACCTGAGGACCACCCAGCCCACTTCTGTGAATTGAATCCTGCACGTTCTGGTCATTAGCGGACCAACAAGGTTTCTGTGAGTTCAGGAATTCAAGTCCAATTTTGTTTGTATATTTTAATTCATGCCCCCCATCTCATGTTGAGACTGTGTTCCTTTGTTCAACGGTTGTTTATTCCATGCGGAGTTGAATCAGTGATTAGTGAACTGGTCTACAAAGGACAAGAGGTAGGATTCGGTCCCAACCGACGGCTTCCGGGTTCACCCAGCCTTAAATAGGTACCGGATTTTTTCTGGGAAAGTAAAGCGACACGGGCGTAATACCGACACATTTCCCCCAAAATCATGTGCCGAAGGTCTATAAAAATTATGGTCACTAACACCATATTCTCTATACGCCACTTGGCGTGACGGGTCACTAACACCATATTCTCTATACGCCACTTGGCGTGACGGGGCACTTTACTTTTTTTTTTTACTTTTCTGGACGATAGTTGACTTTTTGTTTACTAATAGTTGTAGGAATAGTTTCATTAGCGAGTAATCTTTTTTCCCATCCTTTTAAATGCAATTTTTGCGACCCAATCGCATGGATATGGTTCACTTTTAAAATTTATTTCGGCTGTAAATATCCAACAGTTCCGCAAGTCTTTAGAAATATAGATTTTTTTTTTTTTTTTTTTTTTTTTTTTTTTTTGGTTCAATAAGAAACAAAATTCGATGAAGCAATTTTAAATCTATAAGCAAAACTCAACCCAAAGTTTGAAAAGTGCTCTCAGGGATCCTCAGGCTTAAAACAGGACAATTTGGTCCTTAAAAAATAGGTCGGAGTACCTAAGAAAACATTCGAGCACATTTTGTACGACTGACCTCAACACCTCAAGAAAGAAAGTTATTTCTTAACGGAAGGCTATAAGAAAACAGCGAAGACATTAAGAGCACGGTCCTCTTCACGACAATTATTCAATAAAGATGGTTTGTAGAGTAGATCACTAAAAAGAGTAAAGAATGTTTATTTTTTTTAATTTATTGTTTATTTTATACTAAATTAAATGCGTACTCTGTCAAGAATTTAAATTCTGCTAAAGAAACGAGTCTTGATAATAATACCCTGTATAATGTGAGTTGTAAAAAGAAACCTGCAAGCAACCAAAAATCAACAATCTAAAATAATTTACGACATAGCGACATACACATTTTTTTTGTTTTGTTAGAAAGTTAGCGAGAACAGTGATAACAATAATACATGTACTATTTTGTGTTCACATTAACAGAAATGGGGATGTGAAGATCGCTTATAAAAAGTATGCAGATGTGGGTATAAAAAAAAGCTGGTCAAATTCTACGTGAATGGGAAAGTGTGTTTACGCTGGATTTGGTATAGTTATTATGATTTTCTACAGAGACGCCAGGTCCAGCCATGCACAGACATAAATAAGCACGCGCACACACACATACGTTTTATCTAGATAATTATTTCACATTGCTGTAAACTCGTTTGCACTTGAAGTGTTTCCTGCAAATTGGGATCAAGCCAAATCAGTTTGATACATTGTTCATTGACCGAATATGGCTAGGTCTTTTGTGGAAAATGTCAGCCCGTGCAATATTGGGTGTTGAAATTAAAGAAGGCAGGATAGCGTGGGTCCATGAATGTGTCTGGAATCGACAGCAGACGTAAAGATGTTTCATTGTGTGACGTAGTTCAGATATTTCAAGGTTGTTTTCTAGTAATTGTTATGAATGTTGGTTATTTTTATTTCTTCTTTCCTCTCATTCTACTTCTTTCATTGTTGAAATATATTCGCAAGTATGTTGCAGTCTGATGTCTTGGCAAGCGGGACAGCAAGAGAGGTTCTCCATTTCCACGTTATGCTGTCACTGGCTGTTTTTGATAAGTGCGTCCTGTATGGTCTACACCACCCATATCTGTTTCCACTATTCTCCTTCAATCAGACATTGATCTTCCTTTCTTTCGTCTCACTGCTGAATCAAATGCATAGCAGTTATTTTGATTGTTTTTTTTTTTTAACACGTCATTTATGCACCTTTATTGCTGACTATTATTGCCATTTTTCGTAGGCGGTTGTCTCCATGATAGCCAACCTTCGATGCGGATACGGCACTCAATGGCGATGATGATTATTGCCATGTGCATGGTCTACTCATTGAATCTTATGATAACTTCTTGACTCTTGATTTTGCTTAAACAAAATAAGTTGAGATGTTCTCTCATACTACTTTTATAGAAGTAATGATCTCTCTAAAGTATCTTTAGTCTTTGTTTTCCTGCACACAATTTCATGAAGAAGGACGGAATTAAAACAGGAGTCTTTAGTTATCTTTAGCTCGGTGTTGGTGTTTGTATTGATGTTTTTCGCTAGTGTTTGGTGTTTGTGCTGGTGTTAACGGTGGTGTGTGTGATGATGTTTTGTTGCTGGCGTTTGTATTAGTGTATGATTTTTGTCTTTGTGCTGTTGTTTGTGTTGATGTTTGTGTTGCATTTGGCGGTGGTGTGTGTGTTGATGTTTTGTTGCTGGTGTCTGTATTAATGTATGATTTTTGTGCTTGTGCTGTTGTTTGTGTTGCTGTTGGCGATGTTGTTTGTGTTGATGTTTGTACCGGTGTTGCCAGTGGTGTTTGTTGTTAGTGTTTGATGTTGCTGTTTGTGTTTGGTGTTGATCTTGTTATTAATGGTTGGTGTTGATTTTGGTTTTAGTAGATGTGCTTAGTTTTTTTGGTTTCAACTTTTATATTTGTGCTGGCATGTGGAGTTAGTGTTTATAATGTAGTTTGGTGTTGGTGTTTGTGATGGAGTTTGGTTTTGGTATTTGTAATGGTGTTTTTATGTTATTAGATGCTGACTTTATCGTTAATATGGGTGTGTTTGTTTTTTATGTTTATATCAGTACGTCTTTGGTGTTTGTGTTGATGCTTGTTTGTGCTATACATAGTGGATATTCAAAAGATGTTTATATTATTAAAAGCTATTCTGACTTTATTAATTCTTCAATTACGTTCCTTGAAAACATCAGTGGGTTGATAGTAGTGACTTCAATCTATATAAACAGATGAGTTATAACTGTTGCTCATATAGATTTCATTCTTGTACTTAGCCACATACCGTCATGTCTGACATTGGCTAAATGGCATTACGTCTGTCTGCATGACAACAACAAAATTTACCTTATCTTCGTCGGTTTCTTACTTAGACACTAGCCAGTGCTACAGAGTTCGTCAGCATAAATGTATTTGTGTGTAGCACTATAAGGCAGTGAATATGACTCAGAGATTGCCAATGTTCATATTTCGGGTGAAATATATGAAACTAGATGGTGTTATCATCAGTACTAATATTCCGATATCTCTTCAAATCTGATTTCTCATTGTTCCCTATTTTGGATTGGATTTCTTGATGCACGTCACTAATGATAACTTTCTGCATTTTGCTTCCCATCTCAGGATACCAAGTCTGTCTTTTCATTTCCATTGATAATAACTAGTAGGAGTATTATATGCTAATTATTTTTGTTTGGCGCGTGCGCTGCCGAGGCTCGAAAGAGAAGTAAATAAATGTAGCTCTGCTCCCGACCAGATATGTTCGTAAGAGGCAACGAAGGAGGTTTGGGCATGGGATTATCTATCCTGTACTGTAAAAAAAAAATAAGCAGCAAAATCGTCACAAACATGGACATGTCAAAGATTTTAAAAAAAGTAAATCTATCATTAAGGAAAAATAAGTGTTCCCTGTCTATGAGATGTATAACGCAATACGAGAAAGAGAAATGGGATCCAAGGGTCACTGACCAAGCAACTTGATGACTTAGACTTTGCTGATGGCATAGCTCTCCTATCACATAATCATCAACAAATGCGAGACAAAATGAGAATACTTGATGAGAGATCACAACATCTGGGGGTCTGAAAGTCATATTTAAACATAAACCCAACATTATGAGATTTAATGCAGTTAACAATAAACAAATAAAAACAGGAAACGTAGCTCTACTAGACGTACATTCTTACATACATCTGGACAGTAATATAGACAACGAAAGAGGAACAGATAATGATACCAAAATGATACAAAAAGGAGAGGAACTTTCATTGCACTATGAAACATGAAAATGCAAAGAAATTAGGTTAAATATTAAAATAAAAACGTTCAAATCCTATGTTAAGTCAGTCCTATTACATAGCTACGGAACACAGATAACAACCAAAATGACAATTAGAAATATACAGACCTTCATTAATGGATGCTTGCGCAGAGTAAAAGGATGGAAATGGCAGGACAAAATCACTAACGTAGAATTATGGGAAAGTACCAATCAAACATGGGAGCCGCGATAGCTCAGTGGTTAGTGAACTGGACTACAAAGGACAAGTGATAGGGTTCGATTCCAACCGACGGCTTACGGGTTCACCCAGCCTTAAATGGGTACCGGATTTTTCTGGGAAAGTAAAGCGGCGCTGGCGTAATACCGACCACATTACCCCGAAAATCATGTGCTGAAGGTCTGTAAAATGTATGGTCACTAACACCATATTCCCTATACGCCACTTGGCGTGACGGGGATACTTAACTTTACGTACCAGTCAAACATCAGCGGACAAAGAAATAAAACGAAGATGATGACACTGGATAGGACACACACTGCGGAAACCAACTGAGAGTGTTACATTACAAGCTATCTTTTGACATCGTCAAGGGAAGGGACAAAGAGGAAGACCAAATTGTTTTTGGAGAAGACAGAAGGATCAGAGATGAAGATGATTGGGAAGATATGGAATAATCTTAAAAGAATGGCAAGAAACATAATGGCTTTGAAAGTGTTTGCCGGAGACCAAAGCTCCACAGGGAATAGAAAGGAAGAAGTATAAGATTTTTGCTTTTGAGAGGTTTATTGATTTATTTCCAATGTTTAAACTTATATAATTTGCATAAATTTTCGTGTGCCTGCTATGTTTAATCTTTTATTTAAAAAAAAAAATGTGTGTTAAAAAAATGGGTTACTCTGCTCATCATCATCATTGAGTACCGTCTCCGCATCGAAGGTTGGCTACCATGGAGAGCCATTCCAGTCTCTTGCTTTGATGGTGTAGATTTTCATAGGCTGACTTGTCCATCTTTTGATGTTACTCGTCCATGTTAGTCTTGCTCCGCCTCTGCCGCTTTTACCTAGTACTTTCCATTCCAATATTACTTTTATTGAACTGTTGTGTCTTTTAACATGCCCCAACATTTTTCAATAAAGTAAACCAAATATTTGGACATCTATCCGCAATACTTCAACACAAAGCAATACCTATTACCACCAAAAACATCTTATACAGAGTATATTCATTCCAACATTGTACTACCAATACCTAATATGGTCACTAACGTAAAAGCACAAAAGATAGCTTGTCAAAACAAGACATGTGATGTCTGAGAAAAGCGTTTGGAGTAACCAGAAAAGAGAGAATCAGAAATGATATAAGAGAAAGAGTAAGCAATGAGCCAATCCTAATCTACAAACAGAACAAACAAATAAACTAGTTTGCCCATCTATAAAGAATGTTATGTGATTCATTAACATTATCATATCAGTGCCATCTCCGCAATGAAGGTTGGCTACCATGGAGCGCCATTCTGCTCTGTCTCTTGCTTTGATGGTGCAGGTTGTCATAGGATGGTTTGTACATCTTTTGATGTTACTCGCCCATGTTAGTCTTGGTCTTTCCATTGTATTTTCCCCTCCATGATTATTTTTAGTAAACTGTTGTGTCTTTTAACATGGCCTCAAAAATCGCATATGTTTTGTTTGAATTGTGTTTAGTAGTTCTCTTTTCATTTTGGTTGTTTTAAGACTTCATCGTTTGTTTTCTTTTCTTTCCATCCAATTCTACCTATTCTTCTATAAATCCACATTTCAAAGGCTTCAATTTTCTGTTCTGTTTTCTTGTCTAATGTCCATGTTTCAGTACCATACAGGAATATTGAGTAGATGTAACATTTTGCTATTCTTAGTTTTAGTCCTGGTGTTATCTGTTTTGATATTAATATTTTTTATGGCATTAAAATGACTTTTTGCCATACCATTCTTTTGTTTATTTCAGTTATACATTTTCCATCACTGGTTATAGTGTTTTGATATTAGATTATTAGATTACAAGAAGATTTTGGCATTGAAGTGATTACATACATGAGCAATGACATATACCACACAGGATACATACCAAATGAACAAATAAAAATCAACTTTCATTGCATTGCCTAAAAAGAATGGTGCAGTTGAATGCAGTGACTTTAGAATAATAAGCCTAATGAGCCATGTTACAAAAATCTTGCTAAAAATTATACAAGGAAGGATTCAGAATAAAATCAATACTGAATTTGATGAGCAGCAATTTGGATTTAGGAAAAATAGCGGGACAAAAGAAATAATATTCTGCATGAGAACATTAATCGAAAAGTACACATAATTAAACAAACCAATATATGCCTGCTTCATAGACTAAACCAAAGCTTTTGATAGAGTACACCACAAACAACTTATAGAATGCCTAAAAGAGATACATCTAAATGAGTGGATCAATTCAGAGGAAGAGGTATGTTTACAGCACTCGGAAAAATGACAAATAATCAACAACAGAAAAAAATATGGACCAAGGCAGGATCGAACCCGTACTCAGTGGCACAGCGCCTTGAAGGAACTAAAAAAATTAGCTTCGTAGGCAAAGTCCTTTCGCGAAGGCTTTCCTATGACTATAGCATAAGGCTGCGATCACAGCTCTGACATATTTTTTCCTGTTAAGACAAGTATCTCCCGGATAGGGTAGGGCTGAATACTTGCGTTGCAGACAAACATTTAGGACGAAACAGCACGAATAGTAGTTTCCAGTGGTTTAGACTGGAGACAAATAATAATAAATGAATATTATTATAGAGGGAAACTTCCGAGGCGATAATCAGTGGATCAATTCAGAAGAAGAGGTATGTTTACAACACTCGGAAAAATGACAAATAATCAACAACAGAAAAAAATATGGCTGTTTCGTCCTAAATGTTTGTCTGCAACGCAAGTATTCAGCCCTACCCTATCCGGGAGATACTTGTCTTAACAGGAAAAAAATATTTCAGAGCTGTGATCGCAGCCTTATGCTATAGTCATAGGAAAGCCTTCGCGAAAGGACTTTGCCTACGAAGCTAATTTTTTTTAGTTAGCTGAGTGGCTGAGTTCCTAAGCGTTTGGCTTTTCGTGGCAAGGCGCTGTGCCACTGAGTACGGGTTCGATCCTGCCTTGGTCCATATTTTTTTTCTGTTGTTGATTATTTGTCATTTTTCCGAGTGCTGTAAACATACCTCTTCCTCTGAATTGATCCACTGATTATCGCCTCGGAAGTTTCCCTCTATAATAATATTCATTTATTATTATTTGTCTACATCTAAATGACATGGACATACGACTAATATGTAATCTATACTGGGAGCAAACAGCAATAATAAAATATAACAGAGAACTCTACACCAATTGATATAAAAAGAGGAGTAAGACAGGGATGCATCCTATCACCAAGCTTGTTCAATCTACACACTGAGCAAATCTTTAAAAATATCATAGAGATGCCAGGCCTACAAATTAATGGAAAGATAATCAATAACCTGAGATATGCTAACGATACTGTACTACTAGCATAAAATCCTAAAAATGACAATTAGTTAATGATTTACAACAATTACTTAATGAAATAAACATGACAAGCAAAAAATATGGGCTAGATATGAATATCAAAAAAACTAAAACTATGATCATAAACAAAGAAAATACTCAAAACCCACAAATGGATATCAAAATTGAAGGAATAGACATGGAGACAGTTCAGAACTACAACTACCTTGGACATACTATAACCAGTGATGGAAAATGTACAACTGAAATAAACAAAAGAATAGGAATGGCAAAAAGTAATTTTAATGTCATGAAGAACATACTAACATTAAAACAAATAAAACCAGCGCTAAAACTAAGAATAGCAAAATGTTACATCTTCTTAATATTCCTATATGGTGCAGAAGCAGGGACATTAGACAAGAAAACAGGACAGAGAACTGAAGCCTTTGAAATGTGGATTTATAGAAGAATATGTAGAATTGGATGGAAAGAAAAGAAAACAAACGATGAAGTCTTAAAACAACTAAAAATTAAAAGAGAACTACTAAGCACAATTCAAACAAGACAAATGCGATTTTTTGGCCTTGTTAAAAGACACAACAGCCTACTAAAAGTAATCCTGGAGGGGAAAATACAAGGTAGAACAGGCAGAGGCAGACCAAGACTAATTTGGATGAGTAACATAAACAGATGGACAAATCATCTTTGACAACCTGCACCATCAAAGCAAGAGACAGAGCAGAAAATGCGCGCTTCATGGTAGCCATCCTTCGTTGCGGAGACGACACTCGATGATGATGTTTATAGTGTGTCCCAGGTAGTTCTAACTCTGAACTCTCTCCAGATGTATTCCTTCAACTTTGATATTTATTTGTAGGTCTTGAGAAGTTTCTTTGTTTATGATCATAGTTTTAGTCTTTTTGATATTCATATGTAGTCCATAATTTTTGCTCGTCATGTTTAATACATTAAGTATTGTTATAGATCTTTAGGATTTTCTGCTAGTATTACAGTATCATCAGCATATCTTAGGTTATTGATTATCTTCCCTTAATCTAGTACTCTGCTATTTTAAAACTAAAATAGCCCTATAGGAATTGTTTTACCTGTAGTTTTCTTTATCTTCCATTAGATACTTTGGTCATTAAATACGGTTTGGTCTATTCAATTACTTGATGAATGTTTGAAATGCAGTTAAAGGACGCAATATTTTTCATTTGTATATGTCTCTATCTCCTACCTGTAACATGACGAAGTCGACACCAGTCTATTATTTGAACTTGCCATTTCAGTTGCTTTTTCTGTCTGCCAGAGTGCCTTTCCTCATTTTGTGTGTGTTTTTCTCTGAGAGTTTTTGACCTGACAACCGTTTCCTGTAGCTGTACCGTCTGAACTTTACTTTGTTCCCAGTAAGAAGAAAATTATTTCTTGTACCCATTTTCTGTTTGTGTTCGTATATCTTGGAGCTATGGACATGTTCGGAGTGCAATGATGATGACCCGCTAATAACTCAATAATTCAATAATATCTTGGAGCTCTTTCATGTTAATATGATCTACGTAAAAAAGATGTGGTGGTGCAGGGAGTGAGTGAACTGGAAAAGTGTCTGGTTCATTCCAGATCTATGACTTTTAGGTTATGCCCTTTAATGGGCACATGCATTTTTTCTGGTTAAAAAAAAAAAAATTCATAAATTGATTACAAATATATGGCTTGGCAGGTCAACAACAGAAATGATAAATAACTGTCTTGATCGAAAGTTGTGGAGAGACATGATCACGTACGCCAGCAGGCTTGGTACTTGATCATGATGACTCAAATATGTGTTGGTGATAAAAATAAATGTTGACACTAATATTATATTCCCTGTATGTCAAGGGATGGAGCTGTCTTGCTGTCATTATGGTTCATGCATGAAATGTCAGTAACTTGCGAAAGTATTTCATTTAAAATCCTTGAATTTGCTGTTCAAATTCTGTTCCTAAAATACATGTTTAATAATCATACAGAAATGTTGACTTGACATGGGTTAGCATCTATTTCATTTTGCACTGATAATAATGTACCTATATTTCATATTGGTGTTTTGTGTTTCTTGTTTTCATTGAAAGAAACTAAGAGGGTGGGGGAAAGGGGGGGGGGAGGGATTGGGTTTATTAATTTCCCACTAGCATCTACATTTGATCATTATTATCAATCTCATGTAAACTATGTATTAACTTTCATTAAATATTTCTGGTCCAGTAATTATTATTGCTGCGCAGTTGTACCCAGAAATACTAGTTGCTTTTCAGTGAACAGAACACATTCTTAAAGCATTAATCTTTAGGACTACCTTAACACTACCATACAGACCCAGGGTTTCTACAGACTTTCTACAAGTTCCGATAAAAATTCAAATTCTTGTCTTGTTAATGTTTCTAAACCGTACTGGCTGACACCCAGCCAATCATTGAGCTAATTTGCAGTATTAGTGTTCCGGATATACTATCGACATTTCTCACAAGATTCCATCTCTACCGAGCACAAGTGTTTAAGTAAACAGAATCCAAGTCAGCCACAGGCAGGATAGAAGCCTTTGTTTTTCTTATTTATACTGTTTATTGAATACAAATATACTTCTAACATGTGTGATGTATATGTTTATGCGCGGATATAGATGTACGGTTATCAAAAGCTTTTGCAACAGTTCATCTCAGGAACGCCATCTCTAATTATCATCTGTGTATCAATTTCACAAGAAACTGCCTTTTGATGGATGCAATGCGCGTATTCATGATATAGAATAGAGAGAACCCAGTTAAAATCTTGTGACGTGACGGAAATATAGAATTAGTACCAATATTTTCTTGTTAGTTTGGCACATTTTTTGGCTAATAAGGTCAGCATTACGCCAGTATTGTCTTTCTTTTTTTATAGAAAATAAAATCAAATAAATACCCATTTACGGCTGGGTGAACCTAGAAGCTGTTAATCCACTTCACTACCACAGCTTCACTTGTAGCAAAGTTTAATGCTAATTTGCATTCGAGTTGTCTTGTGAAGATGGACAGGTTAAAACGCAATCAAGAAATTATCCAATCAAAATGAATCAACGTTAAAATGGAATCCGCGTAGTGGAAGATTTACTGTTGAAATATAATGTCATATGTTGATGTTTTAGTGCATACGAGTTAATTATCACAGAATACTGAAGTTATATTGTATTTGATATTTCCACAGAAGTACGAAAGGCATTGAGCACAGAAGTACAATAACATTTGCAACATTATCTCTGTGTCACCAAGTGAGAACTGTACAGATGGTCGATGCAGAACTCTACCAGTTTGTAACATTACATGATATTTTTGAGTTTTTCTATTCTAAAACAGTTAACAAAGTAGAGGGATAGTGTTTGTTTGAAATATAGAATTAAAGTGTAATATAGCATACAAGTGAAATATAGTATCTAAGTGAAATATAGAGTTAAAGTGAAAAATATAATTAAAGTGAAATATAGGATTAAAGTTAAATAAAGAATTTAAGTGTAATGTATCATTAAAGGGAAATATATCATTAAAGTAGAATAAAGAATTTACGTGAAATGTAGCATAAAAGTCAAATGAAGAACGTAAGTGAAATATATACCTTAAAGTTCTACAGGAAGGTTCGGGAACATCAGTTCGAAACGCTTGAGCGCAATGAAGATAACATGAAGACGTGAAGTAAACATAACAAACATGAATAAGCAATATTTTGCTGAATTATGTTAGGTATGAAAATGGCAGGTATTATTAATTGTACTTAAACCTGAGACCTCGAATATCAGTACAGTACTGGTTAGCAAAGTAAAGTGTCCCGTTAAGCCACGTGGCGTATAGAGAATATGGTGGGTTAGTGGCTATAATTTTACAGACCTTCGGCACATGATTTTTGAGGTAATATTGTCGGTATTAAGCACGCGCTGCTTTACTTTCCCAGAAATGAAATCCGGTACCCATTTAAAGCTGGGTGAACCTTGAAACATTAGATCAGTATCGAACTCTACCTCTTGCCGTTAGTAGTGCACTAACCACTGAACTATCGCGCCTCCGATTAGATTCTTAGCTTGGCGATAAAGTGGGTGTAAGTTCAATTCATGGGAGCCGCGATATCTTAGTGGTTAGTGAACTGGACTACAAAGGACAAGAGGTAGGGTTATATCTTTAATGGGTACCGGATTTTTTTCTGGGGAAGTAAAGCGGCATGCGCGTAATACCGACCACATTACCTCATTACTTGACGTGACAGGGGTACTTTACTTTTTTTTACTTTACTTAAGTTTAATTTATGAAGAGAGTCAAGGTTTTCGTGGGAGTTCTCAGGCTTGCCAATGAAGTGAGTGTTGGTTCTGTCCCAAAATGACGCTCTACAGTCGACCCAGCTGAAAAAGGATGGGTAAATGACTCACGGGAAGAAAAGCTAATAACAGCGAGTAAGAACACTGCTTCTCCCAACTTCTCTCACTATATTTCATTTTAATACTATACTTCAAACAAACACTGTCCCTCCACTTGGTTAGCCGTTTTGGAACACTCATCTCCAACATCCCCAAGTGCTTTCTACGATAATATTAAATTACTCCAAACATTAAATGCAGTGGGACTTCTTTTACCAGAGGTATGACCTTTCTCCCCTTTCTGGGAATAGTAAAGCAAGCTCTCATGTGGGAAACAACAGGTATGAGGAAAAGAGGCTGACCCAGAGAGACACTGAGAAGAACATTGATCAGAGAGACAAAATCAGCAGAAATCGGCTCCCTCGGTGAGATAGAGTTGCTTGCACAGAACAGAGACAAATTGCGAGATTTGATAAAAGATCTTTACAAGGATTGAAAACTGCTAGAATAAAAATTTAGATAGAGAAAGGGTATCTTGGTCTATGCCCTATGGGCCAGCTACGGTTCGAAAGGTCAATAGATAGATCGATAGATAGACAGACAGACAGACAGACAGACAGATAGATAGATAGATAGATAGATAGATAGAAAGATAGATAGATAGATAGATAGATAGATAGATAGATAGATAGATAGATAGATAGATAGATAGATAGATAGATAGATAGATAGATAGATAGATAGATAGATAGATGTATATTATTCAACTAAGAAAAAAACTGCATATTAACTTCACTGAGATAGGACAGGTAATATATCTATGAGGATGGACAGTGTCCCTTATTTCTATTTGTTGTGACCACAAATACTGATATTCAATACTTTATTTCACTATGAAATTATATTATACAGGTCATGCTCTCCTTTGAAGTCAGTATTCAATTCACGCGTGTTATAGGTATGGTTAATCACTTACATTTTCTCATTGGAGCTTAGTGCTGGAACTTGAATCCTTCTCAGCTAAGGCACACAATCAAGGCGAGTGTTTCTTTATACACCAACAATGCAAGTTGTTTACAGTGGAGGCTCAACGCCGAGTCATTCGCCTCGACAACAACGCAAGAGAGGCTACAGTCGTCCCATTATGCCTGGGTACATGACCCATGTTCATCCTCAGGTTCTAGTTCAAAGGTCGCGAGAGAAGCTGACTGAAGGAGACATCACTCTCAGAGACTCGATCCCCGCAATGAGCAGATGGGTTGCTGGTCTTTGCCTATTGCTTAATATTGTGCTTCCGGGTTGTGGTGAGTCGGGATTGTGAAAACATGTGACTTACTGTGATAGATGTAAACGATGCGTACATATTCAGTTATATTATAGATGTCAAATATGTGGATGTATCATTAAGTTATGTAATAGATTGAGCGATGTGTACATTTGAAGTGTTTTTGCAGATGTAAGTTTGGGGTGTAAGCACAGATGTGTGTAATGTTCACATTTGAAGTGTAAAAAAGTAAAGTACCCCCGTCACGCCAAGTGGCGTATAGGGAAATATGGTGTTAGTGACCCTATATTTAACAGACCTTCAGCACATGATTTTTGGGGTAATGTGGCCAGTATTACGCCCGTGCTGCTTTACTTTCCCAGAAAAAATCCGGTACCCATTTAAGGCTGGGTGAACCCGGAAAAATGGTAGGAACAAAACCCTGCCAAGAATATATAGAACAACAACAACTTAAATGGTTCGGCCACCTGGTCAGAATGAATCCTCACCAATCACCATCAAGGGCGTTCTTCTCGAGAATGCATGGGAAAAGACCAAGAGGAAGACCCAGAAGAAGATGGATAGATGCAGTGACAGAGACATGTAACAACAAAGGAAAATCACTAATTCAGACAGTTCGAGCAGCACAAGAACGACAAATGATATAAATCACGACACCTTTTAGGTATCAGTGAAAAGAGAAAAGAAGAAGAAGAGGAAGAACCCGGAAGCCGTCGGTTGGGATCGAACCCTACCCCTTGCCCGTGGTAATCCAGTTAACTAACCACTGAGCTATCGCGGCTCCCACATTTGAAGTGTGCCAGATGTATATATATATATATATATATATATATATATATATATATATATATATGAGTGGTTGTGATAGAAGCAATGTATTGTGTATATTTGAGGGGGTGTGATAGAAGTGAGGTGTTATCTATATATGAGTGGCTGTGATAGAAGCAATGTATTGTGTATATTTGAGGGGCTGTGATAGAAGTGAGGTGTTATCTATATATGAGGGGCTGTGATAGAAGCGAGGTATGGTGATATATATGAGAGATTTTGATAGAAGCAGGAATTGTGATATACTGAAGGGAGGTCAAAAAGTAATGCACACCAATTTTTTTCTCGGAAACTATTCGGGCAAAATGTGTGAAATTTTCACAGATTGTAGTTGAACATCCCCTTTACACTACGTATTTTTCAACATAATCGCCGTCCAAGCGTATTGCCTTACGCCAACGCGAAACTAGGTCATGAATGCCTCGTTTGTACCAAGTTTTGTCCTGCTCGCGTAGCCATTTTTTAACTGCACGGATCACACCCTCATCATTGTCAAAGTGTGTCCCACGCAGGAATTTTTTGAGTGGTCCAAACAGATGGAAATCTGAGGGAGCCAGATCAGGGCTGTAAGGAGGATGGGGCAGTACAGTCCAACCAAATTTGTTGATTGCTTCCCGTGTTACCAGACTTGTGTGAGGGTGTGCATTGACATGTTGAAGCAACAAATCTGCAGATGGCTTATTAGGCCGAACTCTGTGGAACCGATTTTTGAGTTTTGTCAGTGTATTGATGTAAGCTGTTGAGTTGATTGTCTCACCTCTTGTCATTACATCAACAAGAATCACACCATCAATGTCCCAGAAGACAGTGATCATCACCTTTCCGGCTGATGGAGATGTTTAGAATTTTTTTCTTTTTGGTGACTGCGGATGATGCCATTCCATTGACTGCATTTTTGTTTCAGGCTCATAATAATGTGCCCACGTTTCGTCACCGGTAACAATTTTTGGACAAAAACATTTCTCCTTCAACACCGAAACGCTCCAACAATTCAGAACAGAATGTTTTCCTTTGAACTCTGTGATCATTTGTTAGGCACCGAGGAACCCATCGAGCGCAAATCTTTGAATATCCGAGAGTTTTAAAAATTGCGATTGCACTTCCCTTGCTGACTGTAAGCCAATTGCTGACTAGTGATACGCCTATCCTTACGAATAATGGCATCAGCCCGGTTTAACATGTCTGTGCTGGTAGCCGAGGCAACACGTCCAGAACGCGGTAAATCATGCAGCTCCACTCGTACACTTTCTGCAGCTTTAATTCTCTGAACCCAGCGACTAACTGTGCTCCTATCGACTGCAGAACATTTGTACACTGCACACAGTCGTTTATGAATGTTTGCCACAGTTTCTTTTTCCGCAACCAGAAATTCTATGACAATTCGCTGTTTGTAACGGACATTGTTGACAAGCTCCATTTTAACGATTCATAGATTGCGTAATATTTTGCAGAATGCTGTGCAATTTGGTGCACATAATTGGAACATGTCATATTCCAAGTGTGCAAAATTTCATATTCCTATCTTTATTAATAGCCGAGAAAAAAATTGGTGTGCATTACTTTTTGACCTCCCTACGTATTTGAGGGGACTGTGATAGATGCGAGGTATTGTGATATAAATGAGTGGCTGTGATAGAAGCGAGGTATTGTTATATATGTGTGCATATGAGATGCAGGGATAGATGTGTTTGGTAACAAAAAGAGCCAGGTCCAGTCAGAAGTTTGATCTTTAACATATGTGAATACTGTAGTTGTAACAAACATGTTTGTCTATCCATATATCTATTGCTTCCTATCTAACTGTTTGTCTCTACGCATGTTTCTATGCATGCCTATCTGTTTATCTATATATCTACTGTATTCTATCTAGCTGTCTAGTTGTCTCTTGTATGTTTCTATGTGTACCTGTCTGTTTATCTATATATCTACTGTATTCTATCTAGCTTTCTAGTTGTCTCTTGTATGTCTGCATGTGTACCTGTCTGTTTATCTATATATCTACTGTATTCTATCTAGCTGTCTAGTTTTCTCTTGTATGTTTCTATGTATGCCTGTCTGTTTATCTATATATCTACTGTATTCTATCTAGCTTTTTAGTTGTCTCTTGTATGACTGCATGTGTACCTGTCTGTTTATCTATATATATATACTGTATTCTATCAAGCTGTCTAGTTGTCTCTTGTATGTTTCTATGTGTACCTGTCTGTTTATCTATATATCTACTGTATTCTATCTAGCTGTCTAGTTGTCTCTTGTATGTTTCTATGTGTGCCTGTCTGTTTATCTATATATCTACTGTATTCTATCTAGCTGTCTAGTTGTCTCTTGAATTTTTTCTATGTGTGCCTGTCTGTTTATCTATACATCTACTGTATTCTATCTAGCTGTCTAATTTTCTCTTGTATGTTTCTGTGTATGCCTGTCTGTTTATCTATATATCTACTGTATTCTATCTAGCTTTTTAGTTGTCTCTTGTATGTCTGCATGTGTACCTGTCTGTTTATCTATATATCTACTGTATTCTATCTAGCTTTTTAGTTGTCTCTTGTATGTTTCTATGTGTACCTGTCTGTTTATCTATATATCTACTGTATTCTATCTAGCTGTCTAGTTGTCTCTTGTATGTTTCTATGTGTACCTGTCTGTTTATCTATATATCTACTGTATTCTATCTAGCTGTCTAGTTGTCTCTTGTATGTTTCTATGTGTGCCTGTCTGTTTATCTATTTATCTACTGTATTCTATCTAGCTGTCTAGTTTTCTCTTGTATGTTTCTATGTATGCCTGTCTGTTTATCTATATATCTACTGTATTCTATCTAGCTGTCTAGTTGTCTCTTGTATGTTTCTATGTGTACCTGTCTGTTTATCTATATATCTACTGTATTCTATCTAGCTGTCTAGTTGTCTCTTGTATGTTTCTATGTGTGCCTGTCTGTTTATCTATATATCTGCTGTATTCTATCTAGCTGTCTAGTTGTCTCTTGTATGTTTCTATGTGTGCCTGTCTGTTTATCTATACATCTACTGTATTCTATCTAGCTGTCTAATTTTCTCTTGTATGTTTCTATGTATGCCTGTCTGTTTATCTATATATCTACTGTATTCTATCTAGCTTTTTAGTTGTCTCTTGTATGTCTGCATGTGTACCTGTCTGTTTATCTATATATCTACTGTATTCTATCTAGCTTTTTAGTTGTCTCTTGTATGTTTCTATGTGTACCTGTCTGTTTATCTATATATATACTGTATTCTATCTAGATGTTTAGTTGTCTCTTGTATGTCTGCATGTGTACCTGTCTGTTTATCTATATATCTACTGTATTCTATCTAGCTTTTTAGTTGTCTCTTGTATGTTTCTATGTGTACCTGTCTGTTTATCTATATATCTACTGTATTCTATCTAGCTGTCTAGTTGTCTCTTGTATGTTTCTATGTGTACCTGTCTGTTTATCTATATATCTACTGTATTCTATCTAGCTGTCTAGTTGTCTCTTGTATGTTTCTATGTGTGCCTGTCTGTTTATCTATTTATCTACTGTATTCTATCTAGCTGTCTAGTTTTCTCTTGTATGTTTCTATGTATGCCTGTCTGTTTATCTATATATCTACTGTATTCTATCTAGCTGTCTAGTTGTCTCTTGTATGTTTCTATGTGTACCTGTCTGTTTATCTATATATCTACTGTATTCTATCTAGCTGTCTAGTTGTCTCTTGTATGTTTCTATGTGTGCCTGTCTGTTTATCTATATATCTGCTGTATTCTATCTAGCTGTCTAGTTGTCTCTTGTATGTTTCTATGTGTGCCTGTCTGTTTATCTATACATCTACTGTATTCTATCTAGCTGTCTAATTTTCTCTTGTATGTTTCTATGTATGCCTGTCTGTTTATCTATATATCTACTGTATTCTATCTAGCTTTTTAGTTGTCTCTTGTATGTCTGCATGTGTACCTGTCTGTTTATCTATATATCTACTGTATTCTATCTAGCTTTTTAGTTGTCTCTTGTATGTTTCTATGTGTACCTGTCTGTTTATCTATATATATACTGTATTCTATCTAGATGTTTAGTTGTCTCTTGTATGTCTGCATGTGTACCTGTCTGTTTATCTATATATCTACTGTATTCTATCTAGCTGTCTAGTTGTCTCTTGTATGTTTCTATGTGTACCTGTCTGTTCATCTATATATCTACTGTATTCTATCTAGCTTTCTAGTTATCTCTTGTATGTCTGCATGTGTACCTGTCTGTTTATCTATATATCTACTGTATTCTATCTAGCTGTCTAGTTGCCTCTTGTATGTTTCTATGTGTGCCTGTCTGTTTATCTATACATCTACTGTATTCTATCTAGCTGTCTAGTTTTCTCTTGTATGTTTCTATGTATGCCTGTCTGTTTATCTATATATCTACTGTATTCTATCTAGCTTTTTAGTTGTCTCTTGTATGGCTGCACGTGTGCCTGTCTGTTTATCTATATATCTACTGTATTCTATCTAGCTGTCTAGTTGTCTGTTGTATGTTTCTATGTGTGCCTGTCTGTTTATCTATATATCTACTGTATTCTATCTAGCTGTCTAGTTGTCTCTTGTATGTTTCTATGTGTGCCTGTCTGTTTATCTATACATCTACTGTATTCTATCTAGCTGTCTAATTTTCTCTTGTATGTTTCTATGTATGCCTGTCTGTTTATCTATATATCTACTGTATTCTATCTAGCTTTTTAGTTGTCTCTTGTATGTCTGCATGTGTACCTGTCTGTTTATCTATATATCTACTGTATTCTATCTAGCTTTTTAGTTGTCTCTTGTATTTTTCTATGTGTACCTGTCTGTTTATCTATATATCTACTGTATTCTATCTAGCTGTCTAGTTGTCTCTTGTATGTTTCTATGTGTACCTGTCTGTTTATCTATATATCTACTGTATTCTATCTAGTTGTCTAGTTGTCTCTTGTATGTTTCTATGTGTGCCTGTCTGTTTATCTATTTATCTACTGTATTCTATCTAGCTGTCTAGTTTCTCTTGTATGTTTCTATGTATGCCTGTCTGTTTATCTATATATCTACTGTATTCTATCTAGCTGTCTAGTTTTCTCTTGTATGTTTCTATGTATGCCTGTCTGTTTATCTATATATCTACTGTATTCTATTTAGCTTTTTAGTTGTCTCTTGTATGACTGCATGTGTACCTGTCTGTTTATCTATATATATATACTGTATTCTATCTAGCTGTCTAGTTGTCTCTTGTATGTTTCTATGTGTACCTGTCTGTTTATCTATATATCTACTGTATTCTATCTAGCTGTCTAGTTGTCTCTTGTATGTTTCTATGTGTGCCTGTCTGTTTATCTATATATCTACTGTATTCTATCTAGCTGTCTAGTTGTCTCTTGAATGTTTCTATGTGTGCCTGTCTGTTTATCTATACATCTACTGTATTCTATCTAGCTGTCTAATTTTCTCTTGTATGTTTCTATGTATGCCTGTCTGTTTATCTATATATCTACTGTATTCTATCTAGCTTTTTAGTTGTCTCTTGTATGTCTGCATGTGTACCTGTCTGTTTATCTATATATCTACTGTATTCTATCTAGCTTTTTATTTGTCTCTTGTATGTTTCTATGTGTACCTGTCTGTTTATCTATATATCTACTGTATTCTATCTAGCTGTCTAGTTGTCTCTTGTATGTTTCTATGTGTACCTGTCTGTTTATCTATATATCTACTGTATTCTATCTAGCTGTCTAGTTGTCTCTTGTATGTTTCTATGTGTGCCTGTCTGTTTATCTATTTATCTACTGTATTCTATCTAGCTGTCTAGTTTTCTCTTGTATGTTTCTATGTATGCCTGTCTGTTTATCTATATATCTACTGTATTCTATCTAGCTGTCTAGTTGTCTCTTGTATGTTTCTATGTGTACCTGTCTGTTTATCTATATATCTACTGTATTCTATCTAGCTGTCTAGTTGTCTCTTGTATGTTTCTATGTGTGCCTGTCTGTTTATCTATATATCTGCTGTATTCTATCTAGCTGTCTAGTTGTCTCTTGTATGTTTCTATGTGTGCCTGTCTGTTTATCTATACATCTACTGTATTCTATCTAGCTGTCTAATTTTCTCTTGTATGTTTCTATGTATGCCTGTCTGTTTATCTATATATCTACTGTATTCTATCTAGCTTTTTAGTTGTCTCTTGTATGTCTGCATGTGTACCTGTCTGTTTATCTATATATCTACTGTATTCTATCTAGCTTTTTAGTTGTCTCTTGTATGTTTCTATGTGTACCTGTCTGTTTATCTATATATATACTGTATTCTATCTAGATGTTTAGTTGTCTCTTGTATGTCTGCATGTGTACCTGTCTGTTTATCTATATATCTACTGTATTCTATCTAGCTGTCTAGTTGTCTCTTGTATGTTTCTATGTGTACCTGTCTGTTTATCTATATATCTACTGTATTCTATCTAGCTTTCTAGTTGTCTCTTGTATGTCTGCATGTGTACCTGTCTGTTTATCTATATATCTACTGTATTCTATCTAGCTGTCTAGTTGCCTCTTGTATGTTTCTATGTGTGCCTGTCTGTTTATCTATATATCTGCTGTATTCTATCTAGCTGTCTAGTTTTCTCTTGTATGTTTCTATGTATGCCTGTCTGTTTATCTATATATCTACTGTATTCTATCTAGCTTTTTAGTTGTCTCTTGTATGGCTGCATGTGTACCTGTCTGTTTATCTATATATCTACTGTATTCTATCTAGCTGTCTAGTTGTCTGTTGTATGTTTCTATGTGTGCCTGTCTGTTTATCTATATATCTACTGTATTCTATCTAGCTGTCTAGTTGTCTCTTGTATGTTTCTATGTGTGCCTGTCTGTTTATCTATACATCTACTGTATTCTATCTAGCTGTCTAATTTTCTCTTGTATGTTTCTATGTATGCCTGTCTGTTTATCTATATATCTACTGTATTCTATCTAGCTTTTTAGTTGTCTCTTGTATGTCTGCATGTGTACCTGTCTGTTTATCTATATATCTACTGTATTCTATCTAGCTTTTTAGTTGTCTCTTGTATGTTTCTATGTGTACCTGTCTGTTTATCTATATATCTACTGTATTCTATCTAGCTGTCTAGTTGTCTCTTGTATGTTTCTATGTGTACCTGTCTGTTTATCTATATATCTACTGTATTCTATCTAGTTGTCTAGTTGTCTCTTGTATGTTTCTATGTGTGCCTGTCTGTTTATCTATTTATCTACTGTATTCTATCTAGCTGTCTAGTTTTCTCTTGTATGTTTCTATGTATGCCTGTCTGTTTATCTATATATCTACTGTATTCTATCTAGCTGTCTAGTTGTCTCTTGTATGTTTCTATGTGTACCTGTCTGTTTATCTATATATCTACTGTATTCTATCTAGCTGTCTAGTTGTCTCTTGTATGTTTCTATGTGTGCCTGTCTGTTTATCTATATATCTGCTGTATTCTATCTAGCTGTCTAGTTGTCTCTTGTATGTTTCTATGTGTGCCTGTCTGTTTATCTATATATCTACTGTATTCTATCTAGCTGTCTAGTTGTCTCTTGTATGTTTCTATGTGTGCCTGTCTGTTTATCTATATATCTACTGTATTCTATCTAGCTGTCTAGTTGTCTCTTGTATGTTTCTATGTGTGCCTGTCTGTTTATCTATATATCTACTGTATTCTATCTAGCTGTCTAGTTGTCTCTTGTATGTTTCTATGTGTACCTGTCTGTTTATCTATATATCTACTGTATTCTATCTAGCTGTCTAGTTGTCTCTTGTATGTTTCTATGTGTGCCTGTCTGTTTATCTATTTATCTACTGTATTCTATCTAGCTGTCTAGTTTTCTCTTGTATGTTTCTATGTATGCCTGTCTGTTTATCTATATATCTACTGTATTCTATCTAGCTGTCTAGTTGTCTCTTGTATGTTTCTATGTGTGCCTGTCTGTTTATCTATATATCTACTGTATTCTATCTAGCTGTCTAGTTGTCTCTTGTATGTTTCTATGTGTGCCTGTCTGTTTATCTATTTATCTACTGTATTCTATCTAGCTGTCTAGTTGTCTCTTGTATGTTTCTATGTATGCCTGTCTGTTTATCCACCTACCTACAAACTTAATAGTTCAACCCCCATATCTCTAGGTCTATCAATCTCTCTATCTCTCTGTATGTTTCTCTATTTGTCTTCTTTTCCTCGTGTCTGACAATGTGTATCAGTTTACTTTAATACCTAATTTATGTGCACTTTATATTCGCGGAAGAAAACATTGCTTCCCTCTTAAAATAAGTTAAATAAATTAATGGTTTTATAATTGTTTCCATCTGCAGTGATAGATAGCAAGAAAAATAGCGAACGTCAGTCAGTTCGGTTATCTCTCTTTGTGTTCCGTGTTGCAGAACAAAAGAATGCGGATAATTGTGCTAGACCTTGTGACGTCAAGGAGAGAAAAACAAAATAAAACCAAAATTTAAGCATTTCACTTGTTCCCCCTTTATTTTGAATAGAGAGCTTACTTTCTCATTATCGATTAATTTAATTGGTAGGTAACAACAAACATTTATCACACAATTTTATCATTTACTTTTAAAACTTCGAGTAGATTGTCCTAGAACATTTATCAATTTTGCTGATTCAGCAAAAGGTCAACAAGGTTGCTCTACAGCAAAATTGTTGTAGTTTAATAGAAATTATCATTTCAGTTTTTTTTCTTATTGTTTGTTTGCTCTTGTTAATTTTATGCCTTGGTTTTTCCTGACCAAATATAGTGGAACCTCTATTTTGGAATGTCATTTGTGCCTGAGATCGTTCTAAAAATTACATTTTATGAATATGTGATCCAACCTTTCTTTCATTGCACAATGACTTAAATTGGAGTTAATTCGTTCTATAGGTCCAAAGTGAATCTTTACAAAATAGAATCAACGTAAAATTGTATCGATAACAAGTAAACAGGACAAAATACAACTTTTTAGCCATAGGCACTTTGCCAGGTTTTTTTTGGTTTTTCTTTTTTGTTTGTGTGTTTATTAGCGGGGACCCTGTTGCGTTTCGGCAAAATGTTAAGACTTGTGGTATATTTTTAATTTCAGTTCTTCTCTTCTTTCCTTCCTCATATGCCTTTCAGCGTCGAGGGGAGATATAATTTGTGGTCTTTTGCTCTTCTGTTCGCCTCTGCTGCTATGTTTTAATTTCAGTTTGATAACAAAAAATAATATCCTTTCAACAGATATAATTGTACCATGTCTTCACCTGTCTGATTTATTACGATATTTTCGTTTTATAGGATGACGTCATAGAGTTTGGTAATCTTCTCATTGACAAAAAAAAAAGACACTGCTCTTCATAAACCAAGCCCACATTCAGCTTTACTGCAGCTTCGCAATTTTATGCATTGATTTGCATTTCTTTGCCTTAACCCCTCCTAATAATGGATAGTTCGCCCGTGTGGCTACCGGGACCCTGACCACGGTGAGGGAAGAAAGAATAGAACCACTGCCACCTGCCATGCATGTCGTAAGAGGCGACTAAGGAGATTGGGGGGTCAAGATCTTACTCGGCGGTGCTACGGAGCTCGTGCGTCCTAGCTGAAGCCGCATTCAGTGCTGTTGCTAGTGTGTGACAGGCGTGCTTCTTACTAGGCAACGTGCTGGGAAGGGGATCTCAACACAATGGAGTTGTCCGTTGTGCAATGAATACGAGCTGTTGACTAAACTAAACGAATGGATAATTGTAAAATAACACGTATAAAAAGGATCATTCATGAATTATTAAACAGCAATAATTATAAAATATTGTAGACATAACAATGAATATTGAAGATTGACCTTGGCCTTATTGAGGAGTGATCATGGTGTGGTAGGAAGTGATGTTTTCTGCTTTAAGGATGTCGCCTAATGTGAAAACATCAGATAGCGATTATCTGTTTCTTTGCAGAGGTTTAAAAAAAAGGCTGTTCGGGTGTTGACTGTCTCTCCCTAAATTTCGAAACATATTCAAAGTGATATTATCACACACTGTTATTTTACACTTTGTTCTAGATGTTGACTACATCATCGTACTAGACGTTCACTACATCATTGTTCTAGATGTTCACTACATCATCGTACAATTACTCATATGTGGAAGTTGGTCTTCCGAGCCAACATCCATTTGCCCAGGGCTGCCACAAGGCTCACCATTGTCACCAGTTCTATTTAACGTGTACACAATAACGATCACGAACAACAGCTGGATGGGAGGGGAAGAACTATGACTTTTGCTGATGATATTCTGGTATATCGACAGGGAAGAGACTGACGGGGAATCGCTTCTACAATGCAAGACGAACTCGAATCACATTTCTTCCTGGTGTGGGGTATCAGGTGCCGTGGTTAATCCTAATAAAGCATCAGTTTCATGGTTCTCCCTTAACAATCATATCGTTCATACGACCACACCGGTAGTACGAATGGGAGCTGATGAGGTGACCAGGGACAAGTTGATGACATACCTTGGAGTTAAGTTTGATCGCAGCCTGTGCTTTCGGGACCACGTCGACCATGTGATAAGAAAATCCCGCAAAGGATTAGCCGTCTTGAAGGTCATGGCAGCTGCCAACATCAAGCAGAGGCTACTTACTCTTCTGTTCCAGGGATTAGTCCTCGCACCTATCGAATATGCCCTGGCAATTTTTACTGTCAGTACGACGCAAATTGATAGGCTGGAGAAAATACAAAATGAAGCCATGCGCATTATCATGGGATGTACGAGGGACACTCCCTGTGTAGCAATGAGGTATCGTCTTGACTTTCCAACAATGGATGACAGAATCAAGATCTGGAGAGCATGAGCATACCTGAAGATAAGTACATATACAGAGCATCCATTGCACCACGTGTTCAACACAGAGAAAGGTAACAGGCTAAAAAGAGGCAAATTATGGGTGGGCCGAGCAGAAGATGTCATCAAACAGGTCTGTGGGCTTACCAATATCAGCGTTGGTGAGGAGTGGATACCGGTGCCTACGTCATTCAAGGGGACTTTCTCGTGTATTGTCACACTCGACAGAAAAAGTAGAGAACAAAACCCGGTCGTGGTTAATGCTGAGGTCAACGGTCTCATCTGCGATAACACCGATGAGAAAGATGCAGTCATCTATACAGACGGATCTGTAAGACGACACCAAAAAAGTGCATGGGCATTTACAGCACGCTCGGCAGGCAGAATAGTCTACGAAGACAGTGGTGCATACGTCGTGCCCACGAGTAGCATGACAATGGAGACGATGGCAGTGACCAAGGCATTCAAATGGTTAGAGTCACAAGACTACACCCACGCATGTATACTGAATGATTTGATGAGCATGATAAAAAAGTGGAGGCGGGCTCGGTACGCATGCAATGGGTAGAGTCGTTGCAGAAATCCAAAATACGTAAGGTCACATTTGTCTATGTCCCTGGACATGCGGGAGTACGGGGAAATGAAATAGCGGAAAGTTTGGCTAGCTGCGCTGTCGTTGAGGACGGGCAACCAATGGATCGGGGGGACATCATCAATGCCCTCCGAGATGTGGGAAGAGCACAGGACTTCGACAAACACAGATCCACGTCACTTCTTCGGATGATGGAAATGGGAGTTAAGATGGGCACAGCCAGAAATGAGACACTTAGTGGCCGTGTAAGAAGACTTATCAACCAACATAGAACTGAAGTCGTCAGTCGCTGGACACTGCGGGAATTACAGAGGAGGGGATCTGAGCACCTATGGACATGTTCGGAGTGCAATGATGATGACCCGCAAATAACTCAATAACTCAATAACTAGATATTCACTACATCATTGTTCTAGATGTTCACTGCATCATCGTACTAGATGTTCACTACATCATCGTACTAGATGTTCACTACATCATCGTACTAGATGTTCACTACATCATTGTTCTAGATGTTCACTACATCATTGTTCTAGATGTTCACTACATCATCGCACTAGATGTTCACTACAACATCGTACTAGATGTTCACTACAACATCGTACTAGATGTTCACTACATCATTGTTCTAGATGTTCACTACATCATCGAAGTTCACTACATCATTGTTCTAGATGTTCACAACATCATCGTTCTCTCTCTCTCTCTTTCTCTCTCTGCGATCAGGACTCAATCAGAGTAGGATTCCAGACTCTCTAATGACATCAGCTGTCTGTTTAAGTGATTCGATTGCTCCATATAGTTTCTCTTCCAGGGAGGTTGGTGTGGACCACATTGCGTTTCTCATGTCTGTGTACTGGGGACAATCCTGCAGAACATGTTTTGTAGTCATATTATCCAGTGTACAGTGGCATTGGCTGGTTGTACCTATTTTGAATTTGGTGAACATGTGATTTCTCATTCTATTGTGGCCAGTGCGTAGGCGAAGTATGATGACTTTATCCCTCCTTGATAGTTGATGGTATCCGTCCCTCTCGTTATGGTTTGGGTGTTCTCATTTCCATTTTTCATGGTACTGACCTTTGAGGATGGATTTGGCTTCATCATAACTGAGCGGATGGTTCTCTTGTGGTAATCTCCCTCCCTCTTTAGCTAATTTTTCTGCGCGTTCGTTCCCGTGTATATTACAGTGTGATAGTATCCACTGAATGACTACTGTCTGGAAGTTATTGCATAGTTGATCCAGGGCTGTTCTCAAGTCATCTAGTTAATTGTTCTTGGGGCTTTTTAGAGCTGATAGTACTGACAGTGCATCAGCCAGAATCATCAATTTATTGTGCATGTTATTTTTGTGTTGAGGTGGCAGTGTTGCAGCATCTCTGAGGGCTTCTGTTTCTGCTTGAAATTTGTTTGAGAATTTTCCAGTAGCTATTGACTTGGTGATCTCGTCCTGGTTATTCGGCGTCAAGAACACACCACCCCCTCTATTTCTTGTGGCATTTGCAGCAGAGCCATCTGTGTATATGTGGGACCAAGAGTCCTGTGGGTCGGTATCGTGTATGTGTTTTTCTACTACGTGTTTTCTTTCTGTGTCTGTTTGGGTGTCTTTCTTCATGATTCCTGTTATATTTTCCTTAAGTACTGGTATTTTTTGTTTCCCATGAGGAGACATATCAGATGGGCCCAAGGGTTTCGGTATTATTTGGGAAAGTACTGACTCTCCAGTAGTTAGTTAATTGGCGATTGCAGTGAAGTTGCTCTTCTTTAGTCGTACATTTCCGAAACCAGTTATTCTTTGGTGCATGGGGTGACTAAGGAACCTATATTTTTCCGCTTGTTGTAATACTTTAGTGACTCGTCTGTCATCTACGGGTTGTAAACCTGTTACTGTTTCTAGAGTCTTGATAGGTGTATGAGTTCATAGCACCAGTGATGATACGGGCAGCTTGGTTCTGTTAATTTTGCTAAGGTGTGATTTGGAAGACATAGCCCAGGCTTTAACTCCATACTCTAGGACTGTCCTGACTCTTCCTACGTATAGTCGCTTCAAGATATTGCTGTCTGCTCCCCAGTCCGTTCCTGCCAATTTCTTCATAATATTAGTTCGTTTTCTGGCTTTTTTTCTTGCTCTGTCTATCTGATTTTTCCAAGTCATTCTGCGATTCATGGTGACGCCAAGATATGTTGGGTTTTGGTCAATAGGGAGTGTATGGTCTTTTATCTTCAAGTTTGCAGAGAATGTGTTTCTTGATAGGCTGAAAATTGTATATGTAGTTTTTTTTCGTTAATTGGTAAGAACCAGGTGTTCGTCCATTTTTCGAGTTCACCTAGGGCATCTTGCATCCTGGGTCCAGCCACCGACATACTTTCCTCGCGAGCTCATAACGCCAGATCTTCTGCGTAGAATACCCAGAGTGTATTCTGGGTGGAATGTCCATTACGATGTCATTTATGAAATTAGAAAGAGTGTTGGGGACTAGACTCCACCTTGTGGGACACCTTGTTCGATTGTGACTTTCTTACTTTGTTGACCTTGTACTTGTATTCTGGCCGTTCTATCCTGAAGGTATTGAGAGACCCAATTGAATAAACAACCCTGGATGCCAAGTCTAAAAAGCTTGTTCTTTAAACCCTCTCGCCAAACCCTATCAAAAGCCTTCTCCATGTCGACCCACACTGCCAGTGTGTGTTTCTTTTCTTGTAGAGCATCCTATATTTCCTGTGCGATGTAGGTGACCGATGTAGGTGATCATCGTTCTATATGTACACTACATCATCGTAGGGCACCATTTATTCACTCAGTGACTTAGCAATTACTAAATTTGTCCAGTACAAGACTTGACACCTCTGTCATCAACATCTGAAGAAGAAAACATATCTGCTACAGTTTCTGCTTGATACACCTTGTGCAGGGCTAGAAGATCTCCTATGGTAATATCCTGAATGTTATACTCTGAAAATAACAATGTACGTCTTCGTTGTTAATCTCCAATTCCAAACAGTTCCAGATGTGTATAATACCATCCACTACACTCTCTTGTCATAAACCCTCTCATATAACTGTCTTCCCTCCTCACAGTGTGGTCACGGTTTTCTTCAGGGAGAGTAGAATATCCTCAAAGATCTTCCACCAATGCGTGTATCTATCATCCGTAGTCAATAAGTAAGTCTGTTAATAGAGTACATATGGCCCTTTTCGTCTTGTCAGACGGTCTAGTGGAGGCTAGTGCGTACTTTTTTTTAGGTTTTGTTTTTGACGAATAGCTTCTCTCATGACTTATTCTACCAATGTTTGACAAAAACACGCGGTCACATAATGAACAAGTCAGGCCCACTGGTCCACAGGGTTTTCCATCCTTTTTCATGAGTCTTTCTCTTCTAAGTTTTGCCTTAGCACTGTCTTAAATGATGTTATACCGTTCCTTACACATGGTCTCCATGATGTGCGATCACTTGCCAGATGTTGCCACTCTTATTAATAGAGTGCTATATCTAGTAATCGTGAAGAGGTATCAGTCGCAATACTAAACATGTTATAAATAATAATGTTATTTACCGATTGTTAAAATAATTATTAAAGTAATGACTTATCGTTAGCTTGTCCGTCTACTTATCCGTCTACTGAATTAGAAGGCTAGTGTTAAGGTGATAAATATTTTAACTTTTACCTTTATAAGTTTTGAAGAAGCTGCGAATTTTAATTGTACAAAAAAGCTCCTACTTTTTCACGCATTGCTAATTTGTTAATCAGTATCACAAATAAACTACATTCCAGTTATGATTTATAACATTGTTTTCGTGTTTTGTTTTATTCACTTGTTAATTGTATTATTCCTGTGGGGTTATGACAACTTATTTTAATAATATAAATAAAATAATTCAAATTTACACCAAAATATAACCGAAGTTAAGCACATGTATTTTTTTTTACTTGCATTTACGGCTTTTGTGAATACTAACTAGTACATGTTTTTTTTTTTCTAAATACGGAATTTTATTAATATAGTTAGATTCGAACACAGAGTCGTGATGTTCACACTTTGCTTATTTAGCAATGCATTTCTTTATTAGAATTGTTTTTTTGTTTCTCTTTGAGATCTTCCTAGCATGAAAGTGTACATAACAAACATCCATGATATACAAATGTAATGTGTAGTTAGTGTGTGTAAAAAGTGATTGTGTGCTAAAGGATTGAAGCATTTTTTTATGGATAAGGAATCGTTCTCTGATAATACATTTTCTGATAATAACAGTATTATTCTGCTGGGTGGATGGGGAGAAAGAGAGAGTGAAGAGAGAGAGAGAGAGAGAGAGAGAGAGAGAGAGAGAGAGAGAGTGAGAGATAGATAGAGAGAGAGAGAGAGAGAGAGAGAGAACGTATGCATGATATATCCGTAAAATTTCGGGGAAAAATAAAGCTCCAAGATGTTTTAATTGTTAGCCATCTCCAGGTACGCTGGTGTCTGGAATCTCTGTGCTATGCTGCTCTCACGTGCGCCCCAAAGGAGACTCGAAGGGTCACTGTATTTGGGTCAACGCAGGTGTAGCTCTAGTCCAGTTCTTGCTGACATTTCTCTTCCTTCTGGGCTGGATCTGGAGCATAATGTGGGGAGTAGCATTTCTGACAGTGTCCAGTAAGTAATGTTATAGTTGTTTCAATATATGTCAAAGAAGTTCTATCAGTTTTCACAATGCAATGTTGTGGTTGTTTCAATATATGTCAAAGAAGTTCTATCAGTTTTCACAATGCAATGTTGTAGTTGTTTCAGTATATGTCAAAGATGTTCTATCAGTTTTCACAATGCAATGTTGTAGTTGTTTCAATATATGTCAAAGAAGTTCTATCAATTTTCACAATGCAATGTTATAGTTGTTTCAATATATACTAAGCAATGTATCATTTTCTGAGTTAATTTAATCGATTAATGATTTAAGAAACAATCAACATACTTCGGGCACATCATGAGAAGAAGAAGGCTGGAATACTTGGTTACAACTGGCAAAATAAAAGGAAAGAGTGATCGCGGACGACAAAGAGAGAAAATACTGGATAGGTTGGTGTCATGGCATGGAAAACAGTCAACAACAAAATTGATACGATGCACTGTAGATAGAAGATTGTGAAAGGACATGATCGCCTACGTCAACCGGTATGGCACATGATGATGAATGATAACTTTTCTAAATATATGAACGTGTACATATCGTTTTCAAGACAAACTATGTAGAAAAAAAACCCACAAAACCCATCACGCTTGAGTGTGTTATATGGAAAATAGGACGTTAGTGTTGAATGGTATTACACAACCCTAAGCTTCACTCAGATGAAATATCCACGCGCCAAGAAAGTAAAACAAAAATTACCATAGTATCTCAAATAGTCAGGCCTACGCTTACGGTTTACGAATTTGATTGTTCTCTATACGATTATTATTATTTTTTTACTACTAATTTTAAGTCAAATAAAATACTTTCTCTGCACATTGCCACTAATATTTATTGTTATTTGTAGTTTTATATTATTACTGAAATTATAATTAGAAGGTGCATTTTCTTCGAAATGTTTTATGAACGGTTCGGCAATGTGTCTACCGCGTGTTTGAACTATCCATTAAAAAAATAAAATCAGTGAAAATAACCCTCCGTGAAACTCATTATCGTTTGGTCCTTACCTGAATGAGCAAATTCTAGATGGCATCACATATAACTAAAAGGATACTTGAATCGGCGTCTTAGCACGCGAGTTTTAACCCATATGTTCTCGGTCGCCTATTCAGAAGTGTTCGGAGACTTCTGGATAGTGTCGCTTCAAACATCAAAATTCACGATGCAAGGCGGTATTCCTCACCTTCCCAGAGTACTACTCTGGTACCCATTTCTGCTAGCGGCTGGTCGAGCGCAGATGCATTCTTGTTTCCATCTACGAGTACAATTCACACTGCTTCCAGCGGGAATCGAAAACGGGTTGTCCGAACGTCGATAGCTTAATCGGTTGGTTTACCCAACAATGCTACCGAGGCCCCCATCACATATAACTGGTCAGCTCTAACTACCTCAAACGATTAGCTTGTGATAAAGAAAATATATCATCATAGAGTGCCGTTTCCGCATCGAAGGTTGGCTACCATGGAGCGCCATTCCGCTCTGTCTCTTGCTTTGATGGTGGTACAGATTGTCGTAGGCTGACTTGTCCCTCTTTTGATGTTACCCGTTAGCTTGTGATAAAGAAAATATATATCTCGAAATGGTTAAAATAAAAATATGGCGTTCCAACCACCTACACAGTCTAAGTAGAAAATTAAGACACTCTTAATCGATACTAATAAATCAATCTGCGCATAATTACCCTGGGAAAATTATTATTGCAAATATTTGTATCATTAAGGGGCGTATTGGCAGCAACATTATATTAATTTACTTTACGTAAACCGTAAGGATAATTCAACATGTTTTATTGTTGGCTCAAATGACCACTTCGAAAATCATTTTACCATCTACGACAAATATATTAGTTATTGTGTTCTGCTTTAAGGAGCGTAATTTGTGTCTAGTTCACCGACAAATTCATTTTATTAAAATCGTGTAAAGAAGAAATGAGCGTTTACCTAAAGACAATATGATAAAAATAGTGAATGTAACGCAGGCTTTGAACATAAAAAAGATCCAATAGATCTTTATTTATAAATATGTCTCTAGAAGTCTACAATATTTTAAGACTATGTGTTCTTATACAATGTATAAGTATTTCCACCGTACATATCAAATCTGATCTGAAACAATTTGAATAAGGCCCAAAGAGACCTATTTTTAAAGGTAAATTAAACGTTGTTTAGTAACTACAAATAGTAATCTCTTCTATGTGTTGTCCTTTCGAGCCGAAGACGACAAATAGGGTAGGAATTGTAAATGATTTATGTCCAACGATCTTTGTTATGAAGCATCACATTTTTAACAGGGCCAGCATTGTATTTCGCCAGACGGCTCTGTTCTAGGCGGGTTCTTCAATCTTGGACAGGGAGAAATAATAATTGATCTCTGCTAAATGTAATTTTTAAATAATAATTTTCCATAAAGATATATTTATTTTATATACTTGAGAACACATCGTTACGTCGCTTAATTAGACGAAAAAAAGTGAACAAAAAAGACCGAAATAAAGCGAAAGAAAATATTCTCGACCTCCACTGAATTAGAGTCTGATGATATCTATCATGTGACATATCTAAAATTTTTATGGCAAATATTAATATGGTTATGCAACAAAAGGTGTGTTAAATTGTGCCACAAGCTGTGTATCAAATTGACTAAATAAACGACATTACAATGAGGACGGGACGTAAAGGGATACATATCTAATGAATTAATACATTTTTTTACAAAATTATATAATTAATTTGTAGCAAAGATTTAGAAAACTAAAACTCAATGCAAAACAAGGATAAGCTATTCTATATATTGTAAACGTTACAGGTGTAGGTAATATTTATATTCGCTATTTAAAATTGGGTATCTTGCTGTATAGTGCAAATTTTGTTTTATTTAATTTTTCTATAACAAGAATAATTCAAACAGTCAGGACTGCGCTTAGTTCTTATGACTTTTATCTATAGGACAATTATATATATATATATATATAATGTTTAAATTCAAATATGTGTGTGCATAAATAAATATATATATACTCAAATGAAATAGAAATAGGTACATACATACATATATATATATATATATATATATATATATATATAAGTTGAAGAAAGATTCGCACAATGAACAGCTGAATAATATATACGACATTAAATATTGAGACAATGTTTACTAAGTTACTCTGTAAAATTAATTACATTTGATATAAAAGATAGACTAGGGTGAAGTATTAAATTCCACCATCTTATTCTATAATTTTGGATAAATTTTGTTACAATTACCTTTCCCAACTCAGTGAGTCGGGTACCTATTTCTATTTCATTTAGGTCTTCTGGAGAGCGAGAAGCCGGGATTGAATCACTGAACACTATATCACTAAGCCATCTCGCTACTAAAGTCCGTTTCAAAATGTATGCCCCTCTTTAAAACGCTATAACTTAAAAACCATTTGGTTTCATTTGTTGAAACGTGTTATGTCTATTGTCATGACGTTATTTAAAAAATAAAATCATTGGAAACAAACCGATGGTTTATATTTTGACTTAGTTGTGGGATGTAAAAATGAACGCGCACAATGATACTAATGAAAACAAAATATGTACACTTTAACTGGTCAACATTATATGAAGCATTCCAACATTCGTATTTATGCACACCTTTTTCGCTCACGACCACAACGTCCCACTTTGAACTTAATTCAAAGCCTAAACTTCCTGTGTGTTCTAAATTCATTTACAAAGGCATTGTCAAATACACACGTCGTAGACTGAGAGTAACTATAATGAGTCTAAAGGAAAAAAGTTGTTCCACTTCAAAACATCAGGATGAAGATTTATCAATTTTTCTGCAGAGAGACTAAACGCTCACTCTTTATTGTGATTTATATAACCTTGAGAATAGAACAATGCATATTTTGCGGTTAAGCAAACGGTCATTTTATTGCTGGGTCCAAGAATGTAGATATCTATGTCCAAAGAATACACATTATGAAAGAACAAATATGTTAGCTAATTTTTTTATTAAGACTTTATACGAAGACATGTTTTTTTTTAATTTTGAAATGTTTGCTTTAAAAGAGGCACTGACGCTTATAAAATTGAAGATAAAGCTAAGAACAAACAACGGCACGGAAGTTTCAAAATCTGAATTATGGAGAGTTGTAAGAAGTGTAGGCTTCACCTTTAGAAAGTACGCTGGTGGAAAAAAAAATATATGATTTGTGAAAAGCCACTTCTAGTAGCTTTGAGAATGAAGTATTTACGTGAGGCCGGGGAAATGCATGAAGACGGTTATGATATTGTATATTTAGATGAAACATCGATCGATACTCACCACACAAATGAAAAGGAATGGCAGTTATCAGATGGAAGTATTAAAAGATTGGTGCCTAGCAGCAAAGGTTTGACAGTTGCACATTCAGGTAGCATACCTAATAGGCTGAAGGCTGAACTCGTTTTTGTTTTAAAGTCAACAGACAATCATGACTATCACTCTGAGATGAACGGCCACGTATTTAGAGAGTAGATTGAGAAAATTGTTCTAACAATAGATCGACATTGTTGTTTAATAATGGACAATGCGTCATACCACAACGAAGTTGCACAAGAAGATAAACTTCTGACATCATCGAGTACAAAAGTTGAAATAAAGATGTGGCTCACGCTGGCACATATACCGTTTAATGACATGTACTTGAAACATGAACTGCTTTCCATTGTAAAGCAAACTCAACGGACGAAGATAGTTCATATAGATAAGTTAATACAAGAGAAGAAGTTTTGGAAATCTGCATCCCAACGTTGTGCTACCAATGCCAGTTCCGGACCCTAGATGCAAGAACAATAAGAAAGATAACCTCTACGGACATGAATTATGTTAGACGAATGACAGGAAACTGTCTGAGAGACAAGATCAGAAGTGAAGAACTGAGAAAAAAACTAGGAATAGACCCACTGCATAGAATATATAAAGAAACAACAGATAAAATGGTTTGGCTTCGTGACAGGGCGGAGTGATCAAAACACAACGAGCCTTCAACAAACTTCGCGAGAACACCAGACACAAGGGTCAACCACAAAAAAGATGGATCGATAGAATTTTAGAAGCACTAGGAAACATAACAGCAGCAGAGGCGAACAGAAGAGCAAAAAAGCGCAAATTATATCTCCTCTCGACGCTGAAAGGCAAATGAGGAAGGAAAGAAGTAGAAGAAGAATACAAGAGCATGGTTATAAATGTTTGAAACTACCACCTTTCTATTCACATTTAAATCCAATGGAACTAGTTTGGATAATAGTCAAATGACAAGTGGCAGCTGAAAATAAAACATTCAAACTATGCGATGTTAAGACACTTACAAATTACGCCCTCTCAAAGATATTACAAAGATTACTTAGTAATATATAAGGACCATGTCTTTCGCGAAGAAGAGGAATATTGTAAGATGGATGATTTGTAGTTCGTTCAGCCGAAAGTAGCAGCCATTATGTGCAGAAAACGGTCAAAACATGTCGTCTTTTTAATTTTAAATAAAAGATGTGGATAGTTATTTTTTGCTTACTTTTTATAAGAAGTCCGGCTTTGGCTGAAAAGAAAATTTATAAAATAATTAATTTAAATAAATTCATAATTAATAATCGAGTGCAAAAGATGAATTATGTGAAGAAGCTATAAATAATGAAGCGATCGAAAGATATGAAAACAAATATGATTTATAAGAAACAAATAAAGAATATTAATAAAGTGAACGTAATGATGAATAAATAAAACAAGATTAAATATTGGAGAAAACAAACAACTATAATGAAGAATGTGAGGATGATGACATTCTAAAAGAAGCAACAGAAACTTTAAAACAATGGAAAATGTCTAAAGAAACGATCAAGATATCACCATCGTGTTGCATGTTTCTTGGAGAACGGTGGATTCATCACAGCCCGTTGAAAAGATGTTCTGTCTCTATCTAGATCTCCCATTTCTCCTGTTATGTTCAAGGTCTCTTTATTGTCTTGAAATCACCTTCTTCTTTGTATGTCCCTGTCTTTTCTTTTCTTCCCTGAATCATCTCTACTGTTATACACTTTCCACCCCACTTATCTTTCACATAATAGTAGAATTGTAATTTCTACTTTAGCGTTATAAGCCAGATCTTTTCAATGTTTGGATTTTTAAATATGTCTTCAATATCTTTTTAATTATCTATTTAAGGTATCATAACGATTTTTTTTTTTAAAACAGCTTCTTAAAATAAAATATGTAAAATAAAAATTTAAAAGTTCCGTAAGAAATGGAAGAAAAAACTTTAACCAAAAAAAAACAACAAGAAGAAGAAACAGAAATACAACAATAAAAAAGTCAGCAATAACTAAGAAAATATAGGACCAAAGAGAAGGTTGATAAAATAAACATATAACAATGAAGTTAAAATAAACAAACTTAATCGAAAGATTAGCCTTTTGCCTGATGTTTGTATTCGTCATTCTATATGCATTGGCTCGATCCATACACGACAAATTAATCTGTCTTCTGTTACTGGAATCGAGTACTTTTGCTGTATTGTTACCATGGTTTCACGTCAACAAGGCGTAGTTATGTTGTAAACATTCTTGCTCGCGAATCACGTGATCTGATCTTGCAAATCATAGACACATTCTGTTTTAAATATAAAAAGAAAAGAATTAAAACAAGGGAAATAATCTGAAACTAATATTTTCTGAACGAAAGAAATATATATATCTTTCGCACAGAAAAAAAAAAAAACGAAACAACAGTTGGTATATTTTTTTAGCGAACATAGATAAACATACTGCAAGCTATGGAAGTGAGCAGTATACGAAGAAATAATGTTATATAAACGTGTCTTAGAAAGCACTTAGAATTTGAGCAGTTATAATGGTACAAATCTGAATTACAAATAATCTTCTTTCTTCACTTACTTTTGTACCCATGTGGGCGTCGAGGGAAGTAGGAAGTTTTGGTTCTAGGCTTTTTTGACGGCTTCAATCGTTGTCATTTGATTTTGTGGAGGCGAAGGCGCGCCCCACCCAGCACCAGAGCTGGAAGTCGTCAGTGACTCATAACTGATGGCTTGCGCCAGGATCGGTGAACCAGAACCATCCAGACCCTGCTACACCTCTCCGCGGTGCCTCCAGAAACAGACTAACCTGTCTAGTCTGGCCAAGCGAGCAGGGATCGAAGAGGGAAGACAAACCCGGTACTCAAAAATGTCGGCTGAAGTCGGATGTGTTGGGCTGAAAGGCGCAGATATCACAGTGTTACACTGCAAACTTCAACACAACGTAACTACGTCCACTTAACGTCCTTTTAAGGGCGGATGACGAGGAGGAAGTCTACGGTTCGTATCCGCTAGAATACCTCAAATCATCGGGCGACCGCATCCATCCATCCATTTGATTTTGTAATAAGGTTTGTTTGATGTCTGTCCATCTTACTCCTGGACTGCCTTCTTCTATTCTACCTTATCATCTTCTCTTTCAATATATGCCTTGTATAGTAAGTCACTCGACATTCTTTCCACGTGGGCAATCCAGTTTATTTGTTGCTTCTTTATCTAGTTTAGGATTGGTTCAATGCCTACCATTTCTCTTATAATATTTTTTTTTCAAAATTATGTCTTTTCTGGCCACTAAACGCGCTTTCCCAGGCATCTTATTTCTGTTGTGAAAATATATTTCTGTTATGCTTAGTCGTAAGTGACCATATTTGGAATAGATAGCACAATGTAGGAATGAATATACTCTGTATAATATGTTTCTTTGTATTAATAGGTATTGCTTTGTGTGGAAGTATAAGAAATAGTTCACCTAATATTTGGTTTTACTTGTTGCATCAAATGTCTTTTTCTTTATTGACATTTTACCATCTTCAGAGAATGTTGTTCCCAGATATTTAAAGTTTATTATTTGTTTTATAACTTCGTATTGTTTAGCTATGCTTAATGTCTTCTTTTGTCTTACTATTCAAATGGTTTCTGTTTTTTTTTCATTGCTTATTTTCATGTTATTCATTTTATACATTTTTTATTCAAGAACAGCAGATGTTTTTGAAGTTCTGATTCTTGGAAATGAAAATATAAATTCTATAGAAATGCCACATTGAAAAAAAAATTTCACAAATACCCAGAATAAAAAAAAAATATACCAAATTACGATTTAGACAAATTTGTTATTACAAGATCTAGTAACATGCAAATAAGGCCGTTGTTAACCAGGAGCAAACTATACGGATGTGATAATGTTTCGGTGCACGGGTTTCTATGTTGGTCAATACGTGTAACAGCTAGAAACAAATGCTACCATGAGAATAGAAGCAGCAGTTTGTGAAAAAGTAAGCTATGAGATCATTTCTTCGTCCCATCGATTCGATATTCGAAATCTTCGTCTTTGCAATAGATAATTACTTTTACGATGAATATTCTTCTTCCTTGCTATTTTGTCCGCGTTATTGAGGTATATTAGACAATTAAAAGAAAATAGAAATGGACTTAACATATATACTAAAAAAAACGTAACGCCAGCAAGGCAGGACAGGCAATGTAATGGAAATCACATGAAAAGATCGAAAAACATGGGGGAAAAAAAGAGAAGTCATGGGAACATTCAAGAACTACATGTTATAGACGATGTCTTGGGCTATTACCCAGACTAAAGACAAGTAGAGAAAAAGTGAAACAATAGGGGATGATGGAGAGACTTTGTCCTTGGCCTATATGCTAATAAAGGGTCTAAAGGTATTTGATTAATTGTTTGAATTTAGTATAACCAATCGTTTTAATTACACATGCGTAAATTGTGTTAATTTTTACAAAGAGCCCACCAGTTTTTGAAAATTGCAGTCTTTGCAAACCATTTATATTCTTCTGCTTTATTTCCTGAAAGAAGAAGTATGTTGTGTCGATTCTAAGCTATGTCTACAAGTGAACAACATTCATCATCATCAAGTACCGGGCCTGCTGGCGTAGGTAATCATGTCTTTCCATAACTTTCGATCTCGACAGTTATTTATCATTTCTGCTGTTCACCTTCTGCCAAGCCATTCTCTTAAGCTGTCTGGTATTTTTTCTCGTTGCTTCCCTCTATCTCTTCGTCCCTCACTTTTTCCAGTTGTTACAATATATCCCAGTTGTTGTCTTCTCATTACATGACCAAAAATGATGTTTGTTTCTTCCTAATATTGAAAATTAGCTCTCTTTTTGCTTTCACCTCGTTCAGAACATTTTCATTACTCTTCTTAGCTGTCCATGGTATTTTGAACATTCTTCTGGAAAACCACATTTCTACAGACTCCAGTGATTTTCTTGTCTGTTGTCCTATTGTCCATGATTCACATCCATATGTTAAGACTGGCTCTACATAACATTTAAGAAATCTCTTTCTTGTTTCTATTGAACAACATTACCTCTGTATTTTAAGTTTTCTTACGTGTAGCATCTCGATTTCCGCAGTCCCAAAAGATTTTGAAAGCAACAGTCTGTTCTTTGCGTGGTAATGTGTGAATTAACTTTGCGAGTAATTTGAAAACGTAGTTTGTTACAAAAATCACAATGCGCCGTCTATGCATCATTTTAGTTGTAGTGTAGTTGTAATTTTAGTTCGACAGATCACCTTCATTGCACGACGGACTCCACTATGATCAGAGCCTTTCCACAGTTTGTTCTTCAATATGAAATAACATGCCACAAATTAGCGAACGCACCGAATATAGCTTCAGCTCAGATGCACGAACTCCGTAGCACCGGCAAAGACCTTGAATCCGACCTCTTAAGCAGGTGACAGTTGGTCTATTATTTTCTCTTCTAACTTCATCAAAGTCTCGCTATCACGGTGCGCCATTTCCCTTTCTCGTGCCGTGATAGTAGCTGCTGTGGTTCTCCAGTCCGTTTCTTGATATTGCCAGTCTACGTTTGTCTTCGTCTTCCTCTGATTCGTTTACCCAGTAATTTTCTTTCCATGATGACTTTTTGTACGTTATTGTGTTTTTTTATATGACAAAAATATTCAATTCGTCTTATTCAAATTGTTTTTGATAATTCTTCTTCTTCACCTTTTCCAGAACTTAATTATGTTTTCTTTTCTCTTCAACGGATTCTTGCTTTTAAATCAACACTTTAAGGGATTCCATTTTTTGTGTTTTTAACTTCTTATGTTGATGTTTACAGATTGAATTCACATACATTATAAAAGAGTAACATAACACTTTATTGTATTCATTATTAGCCCTGACTTTGCCTTAAACTTTTATATTGGTTTCTACCTTTTTTTTCTAGCCGTGATAGCTTAGTGGTTAGTGAACTGGACTACAAAGGACAAGAGGTAGGGTTCGATCCCAACCGACGGCTCCGGGTTCACCTATCCTTAAATTGGTACCGGATTTTTTTCAGAGAAAGTAAAGCGGCACTGGCGTAATACCGACCACATTACCCCAAAAATCATGTGCTGAAGGTCTGTAAAATGTATGGTCACTAAAACCATATTCCCTATACACCAATTGGCGTGACGGGGGCTCTTTACCTACTACACCTTTTTTGTGGGATGGGGGGAGTGGAAGAGTCTCGCAATTTCTTACTCTAGTTAAATATGTCCCAAATAGCTATATTTTGAACAGTCTCTAGATTACTAAAAATACTTTTGTATTCTACCGACGTTCGGTGTTCCAAGCCCGCGGTAGACAGAAAGGATTTTTTCTATCGGGGGTGAAATAAAAATCCTGAGTCTCACACGTCGTGTCGACTGCTTTGACCAAGCGGCCTTTATCCCCCGGGTTCTATCGTTGCCCCCCCCCCGTCATACACCAGCAATGGTACTATGTGTTGTAAAGTAGTTTTTTAATTAACGATCAACATTTATGAACATTATGGCCGACATGGAAGACAAGCAAGGCCAGGGGCTTGAGATACATGTTTCAACATAGTTTGTTCTCCGCGTTTTCTTTTCTAACCAACTTTTTAAAAATCTCAGGTTATTTAGAGCAGTCTAGTTTTGTAGCACAAGCTCGGGAATTTGAAATCATTGCTCCGTCACGTTAATAAAATGTTAATAAAATGTTTATAAAATGTTAATAAAATGCATATCTTTTTAAAAAAAAACAAAACATTAGTATACCAAATACATAGAACACATGACTACTAATAAGAACATATTCGTGCAGTTTTGTTGTTGTCTTTGTTTAACCCCAAATACTGGCAACATGTAAATACTCGCCACCAAGATAAACATAGTTATTTATCCCTTTTATCTGTGGGAGTTTCTATGTGGGTGCAGAGTTAAAGTTCCACTTAGCTTCACGTGGTGTACTGGCTTATATTTAATCCCTCCCACTTGATCCTAAGGGGATTTGATCCATTTCCATGAGATTTGTAAATACCGGTTTTAAAATTCTCGGCCGCGTGCCTAGTGCATTATTGAAAACAGCTGCAAATCATAGCTGGCCGCCTGATTCAGGATCAGTGCACTAGAACTGGTTTATATGTTATACTCCAACTCTCCAAATGTTTCTACTAGAACTGATCATTATGTTATACTCCAACTCTCCAAATGTTTCTACTAGAACTGGTCATTATGTTATACTCCACCTTTCCAAATGCTTCTACTAGAACTGGTCTATATGTTATACTCCACCTCTCCAAATGCTTCTACTAGAACTGGTCTATATGCTATAGCTTCACGTCTCCAAATGCTTCTACTAGAACTGGTCTATATGTTATACTCCACCTCTCTCCAAATGCTTCTACTAGAATTGGTCTATATGTTATACTCCACCTCTCCAAATGCTTCTACTAGAATTGGTCTATATGTTATACTCCACCTCTCCAAATGCTTCTACTAGAACTGGTCTATATGTTATACTCCACCTCTCCAAATGCTTCTACTAGAACTGGTCTATATGTTATACTCCACCTCTCCAAATTATTCTACTAGAACTGGTCTATATGTTATACTCCACCTCTCCAAATGCTTCTACTAGAATTGGTCTATATGTCATACTCCACCTCTTTCCAACTGCTTCTACTAGAACTGGTCTATATGTCATACTCCACCTCTCCAAATGCTTCTACTAGAACTGGTCTATATGTTATACTCCACCTCTCCAAATGCTTCAGAATGTCACAAATAACCACGTGCACAAATAGGATTTACTGAACAGCAAGAGGCAAAACACCACGTGACACAAACCTTTATGCGAAAAAAGACCAAGAACATAAACCACTAGCGAACAAGATTGCCCTTTAGCGAAACATAACTTTTTAAAGATAACACAACCGCCTAATTATTCATTGTACATCTGTTAGAAGTAAAGAATATAGTGGCATATGGAAATGTAGTGTTAGTGCTCAAATGTGTATATTCCTCGATATATTTTTCTGCAATGTGGGCAGCACAACGCTATGTCGTTTTTCCTATCTCAAAAAATATAATAAATCAATTTAGGGCTAGGTGAACCTAGAAACTGATTAATTAGTTAATTGAACCCGAACTTTGGCCTTCAGTAAATCAATATTTTATCAAATACCTCGACTTCCCATTATCAAGTGCAGAACATTTGCAAATAGAACCCAAAATTTAGCATACTACTATATGCGATTGTTGTATCCTGCTCTTACCAAAGTTTTCATGATTAATTGAACTGGAGATTACATGATTAATGTACTCCATCAGAGCTATCAAAACTTATATATTTATTATTTTATACATTTATTAATATATTTATTTTATATTTTTATAATTCCAACTTGATAATTAGTACCGTAATACATCTTTATGTTATGGGGTGTTTGTGTGTGTGTGTTATTATTTCTGCCGTGGTATAGATCTATCTAAACTTTTCGATAATTTGTCCACAGAGCAGTATTACTACAGAAAAGATGATGGCAAACAAAGCAACAGTGAATTAGAAAATGCACACCCGAAAGCGAGAAACGTGGTCAAATCAGACCACGAAACCAACAACAGCGGCTTTAAGAAACAACAAAATAGCATAATTCAACCGGAGGATAATCTCCACCATCATCTACAGAACAGGATTTCTTATAAAACCAGAAGATCTTCATCAGAATCTCAAAGTTCTGATCTCGGCCATAATGTACCCAGCACTAGTTGGGCTGCAGAAAAAAGCATTAGTTGCCAAAACTGTCACTCAAATTCTCCTGGTTGTTCTCAAAACCCTGTATTTTGTGAAGCCGAGGTAGGCGCTCCTCCACGACAACCTATCATAGTACTCAAACAGGCGCCGTTGAACAGTCAGGTCGACACCTCAGACATAGACATTCAAACTACCGCAGACAAGACATTAATGACTGCCAAAACGAGGCATATGAAAATACTTCAGCGCAGAATGAGCTCTAATGACCTTTCACCTTTTATCCTTACCCACAAACAGCTGGAGGCAATTGTCATACATGATTTGCCAGTTCGTGCCCCTGACAGCAGACAAACGCCTGAGCCACTTAGTTCTAATGATGCCTTGCCAAAGTGTTAACAAATCTTCCATTATTTATCACTTATCTTGGGAAAACCTTGAAACAGTTCGGAAATACTTTTTTTTTTCTTTCATAAGAGTCTTTTTTTTTCTAGTAGTCTGTTTTGTTTATGTTTGTTCCCTGTTGAAGATCTACTAGAGTAGAAACGTTGGTGTGTTTATTCCTGTGTTACCTCGTAGCTCGCTTTGGTTATTTAAAGTGATGGAGGTGGTCGTGATTAATTCTGTTCACTCTTTTATCAAAAACACTTTGTGTACCATGCAAATTATTTAGATGACACATTTCTTGCCTCCATTGCTCCTATATTATGAGAACAGCTTGTCATAATACCACAGGTTGGTTGCTGTATGATGTCTCGTCTCTTTTTTATATGTTCTATATTCACACATAAAAATAGGATCTATAATCAAGGGAAGGATATGTTGACCATGTAATGAGAATAGACAACATGAGAATTTTAAAGCAAGCCCTCAAATTTAAACCAGAGAGTAAAAGTAAAGAGGTTGACCTAGCGAAACACTAAAAGGAAAACTGAGATGGGAGGAAACAACAATAGGCATCAGCTCCCTTACCAATTATTAGAGGCTCACCCAAAACAGGGAATAATGGCGGGATACAATGCGTGTCCTATGCAAGGTCTAATACATGATAACAAAGATCGTCGAACATGGAGAGTCTAGACCTTCTGCCCTATGTGCCGTCTTCGGCTGGAAAACACAGTACATAAACAAAGAGACATACAGGCAGGTATTCAATAACACAGTACATAAACAAAGAGACAGACAGACAGGCAGGCATTCAATAACACATCCGTCATGCAATTATGTTGATTTCGCCAATTCGTAAGGATGTCTTTTTGTTTGTAGACTTTTTTGCGTTATTTTTCCCTGTTGAATGAAAATTTAAGTTGAAACGTTGATTGTTTTATCTTTTTTGTTCTGAAGTCTTAAATATTCAATTTTTAGTTTATGTGGTGGCATTTTGCTATCAAGAAAAGAACCTCAGTGAAATAACTGAATGAGCTACTTTCGTGTGAAAGGAATGTTACATGGACAAAATTAACAGAATATGGTAAAGGTTGTCACCAAAGAGATGCGATGTCGATGAAAAGCGATTGGAGTAACCAGAAAAGACAGAATCAACAATAGTATTATAAGAGAAAGAGTAGACATTGAGCATGTCCTAAGCTACATACAGAAACACAAAATAAACTGTTTTGCCCATCTAGAAAGATTACTGTATGCTTGCTTATCATTCAAAGCAAATATGAAAAGAGGGAGAAGGGAGAAGGAACAAGAGGTAGACCCAGAGTAAGATGGATAGAGAACATCAAAGGAACGTTCCAATAACATCAATTTACAATGACTGAAATCGCCAAAAAGGCGAAAACGACTTTGTTTCTCCCTCGATAGCCGAATGGGTATTAAAGGAAGTGAAGAAGAAGAATAGAATACGGAGTAATGAATGATGAGGCTACAGAATAAGTGGTCATCCATTGGTACAGAATGATTGTATGTGTAATCAAAGAGCTACGAAAACTTCAAACTTTCCATCATATGTCGGTAACGACTAAACATATTAGACTCGGATTATCGTGTTGTTGATTTTATCAGTCGATGATATGTGCTCAAGTTTGAAAACTGTTGACGATAATATTTGGTTGCAGTTCATAGTGAATCACGCAGCTCGCCCTTTAAAATCAGGAATTTAGCTTCTCAAGTCTATAACAACAACACAATTACCGATCAATATAATAAATATACGGTCTTTGTGGAAAATTAATTAGTGAAGGAGGAAGAGAGAGATGTAATCCAGCACTCAAGCAATACACAATAAATAGCACACTGTAATGTGTTACGACAGTAACATCTGCACATTTATAGAAATTACACTCTTGTGCTTTATTACAAAAAAATCATAACAACGTGCTCCGTTATGCCGTATAGAGAACATGTCCGTATCTATATTATTTGACTAGACGGTCGCGTTACTTTTCTTTCTTAGAAAAATCTGATACGCATTTTAACTGGGGTGATCCTGGAGGTCCATAATCACGATCGAACCCAACCTCTTATCATTAGTAGTCCAGTTTTTTAGCAACTTAGCTACTGTCATTTTATTATAGTGTTCTGCATGTAACTGTGTTGTGCATACGTCATTGTTCTTACGGTTACATTAATTCTGTGCTTGGCATCTATTGTATAACTTTTGATACGTGTAATGCAAATGTTTTCTCTCATCTTTCGATGTATGTTCTTGTTAGCTCAATTATTGTTACATTAATTTGTTCACATTTTCATCCTATAAAGCATATTTTCCGTAAATTATTTTCTTTTACTTCTTGTGTATCAAATGTGGGTATGTGACCAACAGTATTAGACGTTTAATTTTGAGATTTAAAAAAAAAGTAAAGTACCACCGTCACACCAAGTGGCGTATAGGGAATATGGTGTTAGTGACCATAAATTGTACAGACCTTCGGCACATGTTTTTTGGGGAGATGTGGTCGGTATTACCCCCGTGCCGCTTCACTTTCCCAGAAAAAAGTCCGGTACCTATTAAGTTGGGATCGAACCCTACCCCTTGTCCTTTGCAGTCCAGTTCACTAACCACTGAGCTATCGCGGCTCCCTTAATTTTGAGATGCCAAATATATATTATTCTATTATTGATTTGTTTCAGTGTGGTCTCTATCTCTCTCTAATATTTGTTGACAACATAAAAGATTATTAATTAATTGTAATCTGGCCACTCTATCTTGACGGGCAACAGGTTGTATCGAGATAAGTACAGACATAAAATAGATAATAATTAATATATGAAATATTGAACGGGATCTCGAGTTGAGATGTAGAAATCATATAAAATAAGCATACAGTTATATTAAGCAGCTAAACTAGTAGAGAAATAAGACAAACTACACCGTTCCGGCAAAAGCGTGTCCCTATAAAGTATGAATATTTGTTGTCTTGTACCTGATAAAGGATTTTACCGAAACGTCAAAATGTGTCTTTTTGTCTCTCTATAGGTTTAGTTGCTTAATATCATTTATATGTATTATATCTTCTTCTTCTTTCCTTCCTCATCTGCCTTTCAGCGTCGAGGGGAGATATAATTTGCATTCTTTTGCTCTTCTGTTCGCTTCTGCTGCTGTTATGTTTCCTAGTGCTTCTAATATTCCATCGATCCATCTTTTTCGTGGTCGACCATTTGGTCTGGTGTTCTCACAACGTTTGTTGAAGGCTCGTTGTGTTGTGTTATAATTATATATATATATATATATATATATATATATATATATATATATATATATATATATATATATATAACACTGATTGTTCATATTTTGTGCAGCGCTTGTTGCGTTGTAGAGTTGCACTACTATATTAATTAATAACATTATTTCTAATGTATTGTACTGAAAAATACTTCAATATAGGATCATCACTTTCTTATAAAATCTCACTCGTATTATTTGAATGCTTCCGTTATGTCATATAAATACGTTTCTTGTTGCCGTTTGTACTGTGCCCCACGAATGTGAAATGTGATGTATTTGTGATTATGACGCGACAACCTTTTTTGTTTGCCCTTGCTAAGTCAGTTCTGTAACTGATATAATTAATAAAGGAGTTTTTTATAAGATAGTTTGCTGTAGCCTTAAAAACTGATATGTTATATGGTCATTCAATCTGTATGACAAGAAATAAATAAGCTTTGTTTTGTATCATTATCTGTTGACAAATAACACAGCTTAACATGGGGACAAATGTACATTTCATTTTCATGAAATTATATCCTTTCAGCTATAATTCTTTATCTTTCATCTGTTGAATCGTCATATTTAAGTAATGTCAGCAACACGTCCATTATTCCTCTTGTCATTAATCTTTCATTCCCCACTATCTTTCATTTTTTTGGTTTAATTCTCCACGCGAGCCTATATAAGAAGACGCTGTAACCAAAAGCCACTTTATGCTGTCACCTCCACAAAGATGACATCATCGTACTGGGTTAAAGTTAAGTACGTATACCATGCTGGTAAAGACCGTATTCGAACAGAAGTGTTGAGTAGAGTAAGCGTAGTTAGTTTGTGCCGAACATATAGTGTGCGCTTTAGAGTCAATGCAGCAGGAGGTCGACGCCTGGGAGTCATGACCCAGGCTGGCCCGCCTCCCTTAGAGTGTCAAGAAGCTAAAGAGCCGAAACACATGCTCGACGTGAGACTACTTCTGATGATCAGATTGCCTCCTGCTGCGAAGCTCTGTATAAAAAGTTTCCTATTACAGAGGTTTTTAACATTTCAACTCATATATTCTTCTTGATTCCCCCCCCCCCCCCCCCCCCATTCATTCAATCGTCTTACCCCTTTCTAGTTGCATGAACTTTCAGTTTACATTACACAGATTCCACGTCTAGCGCCTATCTATTCTGATTAGCTTATTGTTACTTTATAAAACTTTAGTATTCTTTATTCTTAACATAGCAACTTACATTCGCACCTAATTATTTCAGAACATCTGCTGCTTTCTATCCAACTTTTCGACTCTCTTCCAGACATATTACTGTGGTGGCTGCCCCGACCATCTTTTGAGGTAGCAGTTGTATTGACATACAATACATATAGACAGAACACGTGATTGCTCCGAAACCTGGCTGGTTAGTGTACTAGTTTTTTTTTTTTTAGCATAAGGGTCCGGGTTACTATCCCAGGTTTAGCATTTTTTTTTCTAACCGAAAGGGTTTCGGAGTTCACCAAAGCTCCAGTAGTGAGTACCAGAGATTTTTCTTTTCATAAGAAGATGGATTCACGTTGTTTCTTTCTTGTTATTTGTTCAGTGCAACAATTGTTATGGCTTCCATGATCTTATATTGCGTGATCATATTAACAGGGTTTTTTTTCGTTTCTGTAAAACTATCTTTCTTTACGACACATAGTACCATTGCTGGTGTATGTCGGGGGTCAACGATAGAACCAGAGGGATAAAGGCCGCTTGGTCAAAGCAGTCGCCACAACGTGTGAGACTCAGGATTTTTATTTCACCACCGATAGAAAAAATCCTTTCTGTCTACCGCGGGCTTCGAACACCATACGTCAGCTTTTCAGCCAGCGGAACAGTGGTTTTAGCCGCACGGTCACGCGCACCTCTCGTATCTGTAATAGTGCTATATCCCACTGTGCCCTTCCTTTTATGTCTCTGAGATAAAAAGCCACTTTTATTGTTGTATTAAGTTGAATGTAATTATTATTTATTGAATAGAAAATGTATCACCCGCCGTTTAGTTATTATTTTATTGTTATTGTTATTATTTTAATAAATGGCTTATTGAGTGACGCCAAAGGTTGGAATGCCAACGATGGCATCATCGTCTAATTTCTAGTGCTTAATTTGGTGAAATCCAATGTCAGAATATAAAAAGAAATAGAAAAAAACCCGAGTGTAGCATATATAAAATATAGAATTAGTGTTCATCTTTCGGTACACATTTTTGGAGCAACGTGATCAGTACTACGTCAGTGTCGTTGTTCTTTCTCATGTTCCGCATTTACTGGATGGTGAAAGTACAGACCGTCGATTTGGGTTAGCATATATTCTTGTCTTTAGAAGACCAGTTCTCCAAACCACAGCTACGACACGGCTCCTATAATATATTTAAAAAAAAACAATAGTGGATTAGTCAAGTGACCGTACAGAAACTAACTGCACACAGCTCTCGTCAAACACAACGACGACACAACTTTAAGAGGACGTCCTTGAAATAAAAATATAGACGGAGAGCTAGAAACACAACAGAAGAAGAATCCAAGCAAAGATCAAAAGGCAACAATCTATATGTCCCCTCGATGTTGAAGTGTATTTTAGCGCGAAAAAAAACTTGTAAAAACGTTCAAGATTTTCAGTTACCAGCAACGGCTTTTCTTGAGATATTAAATAACTTTCAGTGGTATGTTATTTAATATTGTTAAAATATGTTAGTTAACGATAATTTATTATTTTTATTTTTATGCAATATTTTTCAAATAATCCTTTTTACTAGATTGATTGTCCACTAGTTGCTGCCAACCACTGTCAGTCTAAGGTTCACTCATTTCTTTTTAGTGCCACACTTCAGCGCTTTATAGACTTAGTGATAAGTCGTTGTGTAATCACATCACGCGAGAAGATGCCAGTTCCGACATTCGCTTTAGTACCAGCAATGTATTAATTGTTTTGTTCATTTATTGGTTTATTTGTGTGCTGATGAAGACTTGTGTCGAAACAATCTTTTCTGTTCAGTTTCTTTTCCACTCGTAAAGCTGTTAGTGTGACGAAAATATTACTAAGAATCACCATGAGATGTGTAAGGAACAAAATAAAATCAGAAAGTAACAATGAACAATGTGGATTTGCGGAAGGAAACTGCAGCAATAATGTAATATATATCTTAAGAGCATTGATAGAAAGATCTATAGAGGTAAAGAAAGATCTATATATGTGCTTTATAGACTACACAAAAGCATTTGACAAAGTAAAGCATGTGGAAATAATGAATATGCTGGAGAAATTAAACATTGATGGTACGGATCTGCGAATCATAAAAAAACATGTATTATCAACAAACAGCAACTATACGAATTAGCAACGAAACAGGACAATTCCAATATATAAAACAAGGAGTCTGACGAGGCGGTATTCTGTCGCCGCATTTGTTTTCACTTTACAGCGAACATATTATGAGATCAATAGTAGACAAAAAAGGAATTGAAGTCAACGGCCACAACATAAATAATTTGCAATATGCGGATGAGACAGTCTTAATAGCAGAGACAGAGAATGAACTACAAGAATTGATAGACATAATAGTAAAAGAAATCAATAAAAATGATCTCAGTCTGAATAGTAAGATAGCAGAAGTAATGGTCATATCAAAGAAACAATCATCACCATCATGCAGCATAAAAATAAACTGGACAAATCTGAAACTCGTGCAACGCGTCAAATACATGAGCACAAAAATAACATTAGATGGAAGATGCACAACGGAAATAAAAAGCAGAATAGCTCAGGCCAAAATAGCATTTCAGAAAATGAAAAATATCTTATGCAACAAATCTATGCCAATAGAAGTGAGAAAGAGAGTTCATCGGTGCTATATAGAACCAATTGTGACATTTGGAAGCGAATAATGGACAGTAGACAAACAAATGAAAAGACGGTTAGAGCCACAGAGATGGGATTTATCAGAAGAATGTTCAAAGTTCCCTGGACAGCTAAAAAGACCAACGAGAAAAATCTCAAAGAGGCAAACACAAAAGAGGAACTACTAAAAAACATCAGAAAGAAACAATCAACATTTTTCGGGCATATCATGAGAAGTGGAAAGTTGGAATGCTTGGTTACAACTAGCAAAATGTAAGGAAAGAGAGATCGCGGACGACAAAGAGAGAAAATACTGTATAGCTTGGTGTCATGGCATGGAAAACAGTCAACAACAGAATTGATACGATGCACTGTAGTTTGAAGATTGTGGAAAAACATGATCGCATCCGCCAACCGGTACGGCACACGATGATGAAAGCTGTTATATGCATTTTTATATTATTTCTTTTGGCTGCAGTGCAGTTACTTTAAACGTGTTATATGCTATTTAAAATGTCATATATGACCCAAAACAATTAGGAACGAATTCAATGTGTGGTGCGAAGAACTTGGGCCATGACATCGACCTCCTGCTGCATTGATTAAGACTGGCCCACCGCCCATAGAGTGTCAAGAAGCTCAAGGGTCGAAACGCTTTCTCGACGCTCTCTATTTCTGATGATCAGATTGCCACCTACTGTGAAGTTCTGTATAAAGAGGTTCCTATACAGGATATAATGATATGGAGTCAAATAAGACGATGTTGTACTTTTGTATATTCAAGCATACATTATTTGGTATGTACAAAAAAATATACACAAAATAATATACACAAAAAGGTATACACAAAAAAAAGCAAAAGAAAGCAAGTATTATAGTGCGCTAGACTGACTTTAGTCCATTATCTAGGCTTTAATATGTACTGTGTTTTTGTTTATATGAACCAATGGAGTGATCAATGTTTTAAGACATATTTTAGCTACATACTAAATGTAAGAAATATTTTCTTATTTAAATATTCTTGATGCTCCGCTTGTCACATTGTTCGTGCTTATGATCCTGTATAATACTTACATTATATATACACTTTTGGATTTATTTGAGAATTTGGCTGTAAAATCAACTCTGAAGAAAAGTCAATACTGTTTACAAAAACAGAAAGACAAAATCGCTACTTTCATTTTGTTTCTTATAATTGTTTACTTTTGTTTGTATCAGGCCAGATCACATCCAGGGAATAATTGTAGATGCACCTTTTTATTGATATTTCGAAATGAACAGAGAGGTTCTCTTCTCCTGGAAGGGACGTAAAAACACATTTATCTTTACTCGACATTAACAGAGAGGTTATCTTCTCCTTGAAGTGGCGTAAAAACACATTTATCTTTTATAATCATCATCATCTACATTGAGTGCCTTCTCCGCATCTAAGGTTGGCTACCATGAAGCGTCATTCCGCTGTCTCTTGTTTTGATGGTGGAGGAGTAAATAAAATACATCAAGATGTATAGAGATACGAAGCTGCTGTAAAGTTGACGATAATGAAAATTTTTTTAAAAAGAAGAGGAAAAAAAGTGGTATGGTAACAGCTTTACGTGGTAATTAACAAAACAAAAGTCGACGTCGCGGCCAAGTAGGCCTTCATCTGGAACAACAAACAACACAAATATATATATAAGGGTATGTACCCAAATCTAACCACATGGCGATAATATGTTAGATACTCAAGAAAGGAAATAAAAAAGGTCAATTCCCTGTGGTCTAGAGCGTGGTCAGCTTCTGAATGAACTAAAATATGTGAACATTTGTACACATACTTTTTTATACATCTGTTCATTGTGCACACGCACAGTTAAATAAACACAGTTAATAGGTATCTTGTACCCACCTGCCCATATATATTTAGAACCCTTCCGTCTTCTCACCTAACTGCCTGGTCAGTTAGATTTATAGTTGGTCACCCCGCCCACTTATTTTAGTGCATTCAGAAGCTGACCCCACTCTGGACTCGTGCTCGTCTGTATAGCCCCTTCCACTTCAGATCTTAAGACCCCATAGCCTGACGCACATTTTATAAATTGGTTTCCCTTCCTCTTCGTCACACACTAACTGTGCCATATATTCTGACATCCACTGACTACACTCTTATTGTCTGTTAGCATTTTACCCCTCCCGTCTGCAGCATATCCGCCCTCTATGGCCCCTTCATTTCCACCAGTCATTCTATCCATTTCTGTGTGCGTCCCTCCCAAATCTTATTTATTCTCTTAAGTGTTGATTTCTAGATATCCCTGGCCGAGCCAGTCCACCCCTGCTCCTTTTCACACCTTGCGCACTTCACTATCTATTTTTGCTGCACTGGATAATGTTCTCCGCTTGTCATCTCTCTTCCATTTCCTCCAAGATGGCGTCAGTTATCCATTTTCATTTTTTTTATTTCCTTCTTGCGTAAGATGTCGCAAGTTTCTTGTAAGGTTTTTTTTTTTTTACATTGCCATTTGGTTGTAGCTTTTTCATCAGAATTTCATCTTCTGTTCTGCTCAGTCCCTTCTTCTAGCAGCTTCTGATATGCCTTCTTTATTTGTTTTGTATAAGTACCATTAACATTTTTTTATTTAAAGCGGTTATGCCTAGTGGTATTGTTGATGAACTGGCCTCTTCTTTGTTTCTCTTTACTTTGACTTTCATTTTAATCATTATAGGATTGTGATCTGAGTTATGATGCGAGTGAGGTAGACCAATGGATATCAACATAATTCAAGCTTATGAACCAACAAGTAATAGCGAAGAAGAAGACATTGACACTTTTTACAATGAGCTAGAGATGACCATGTAACAGTGTTAATCCCAAGAAATAACTATTATATTAGGGAATTTCAAAGCAAAGGTAGGAACAGCTAAAGTGCAAAATGTGACTTGGGGGCATGGCCTTGCAGAGACGAATGACAGAGGGGATAAATTGATAGGTTGGGCAAAGACACATGAAATGATTATATGTAACACCTGGTTCAAACAACACCCTAGGCGGCTATGGACATGGCAAAGCCCAGACAAAAAAGTGCACAATCAAATTGATTTTATAATGGTACAGAGAAGATTCAGGAATGGGCTAACATCTGTTAAAACAAGGCCAGGAGCAGATTGCAATAGTGACCATGTACCAGTAGTTGGAAAGATAAGAATAAAACTGAGGAATTGGACTAGAAAATCTGTTGTGTAAGCGTGTCGTCAAGCATGACTCAGCTTAACGACTCAGCTTAACGACTCAGCTTAACGACTCAGCTTAACGACTCAGCTTAACGACTCAGATTAACGACTCAGCTTAACGACACACTGTATAGACCAAGACGATGTTGTTGTTTTTTAAAATAATACAGGAGGGCATCTCTGAGGTTTGGCTGTTTTTTATTAAACATGGTGCATCCACATTGAAAAAGGTGTAGATAAAGGATTGTGGAAGGACATGATCTCCTACGCCAACCGGTTAGTACATGATGATGATGATGATGATCTGAGTTAATATCTATTCATGGATAGGTTTTGGCTTTCTTGACGCCGCTACAGAACCTATCTTTTACCGTTATGTAGTATATTTTATTCCTCTTCTCTCTCCAGTGGTTTTCCTTATGTATAGTTTCAATTTATCTTGTTCAAAATAGGTGTTGCATAGTTTTACCAGCCTACTTTTTTTCTTCACAAAATTGTATTAATCTATCTCCCTTTAATTTCCATTTCCTAAACTACGATTTCCTATAATGGTCTCATATTTACCGTTTCCTGCTTTAGCATTCATATCTTCCATTATAATCAAGATGTCCGAAGATTTCAATTGTTTCATAATTTTATCTAGATCTTCATATTATACCTCTATTTGTTCAACTGTGTAGTCTTGAGTAGGTGCGTATGTCTGTATTATTGTTATGTCGAATGGTTTTGCTTTCATTCTGAGTAATATAATCCTATTATTGGATGTCCAGTGGGTACATATATATTTTTGTTGGTCCTTTTTTATTAGTATTTCTACACCTCATTGACGTTCTGTTGTAGTGCCTGAATATATAAAGGCATATTTTTCGTCCTCTATGCACACAAGATGCATTTCCATTTTGTCTCTGATATGTCTAAAATATCTAAGTTTAATCGTTCTCCTTCTAAAATAAGATTTTCCAATTTTCCTTCTTGGTAAAGAGTCCAAACACTCCGTGTACATATTCGTAGATATTTCTTCTGTCATAAGTTAGAATTTCTGTCCACTGCTTTCTTTGAAATAGTACGTGATGTGCTCCAACCTCTTTCACGGTGGCGGCCATATTCGTCTTTCGTGTCCTGAATATGCCTCTTGTGTATCACACACTTTGCTGTTTCCGCTTTGCTAATTCTTCCGTCCCATCTACCATCACAGATTTTCTGGATTTACATTCCAGGTAGGCGGCATTGTTGTCAAAATAGATGTTAGCCTGTCGAACCACGAACACACGTTGGCCTCTCAACGATATGTAAAACATTTCGACACAAGAAGATTAAATACTTTTCCATTGAAAAATCGAGGGGAAAAAAAGATAACTTCATCGGAGGATAGCATCACGTTTTTTTCACAACTATACTTTCTCGGAAATCATCTAAACACATCGGCAAGAGCCCAGTCAGAAAAAACTATATATACACAGCAGCCATAAGACCTCGTCCTCCATTTATCTGTACTCAGACATTAACAAAGAGGTTATCTCTACCTGGAAGGAGAGTAGCAATGTATTCATACACTTTTTTTTTAATAATCATATTAAATCTCAAATATAATTATTGTTTGTCTCATTACCTTACGTTGACTGGCTAGGGGTGCATCATTAATATATATTTGCTCACATTGTGTGTTCAGAATGTTGCCTTATTAAAAACACCTATTCTCACGATCTATGTGCATCATTTTGTTTAATAAAACTCGCCAAACTATTGAAAGTGTTCGTGTTTATTCGTTTCGACCGGAGCCTGTTAAGAATTAAAACACACTTAGGCACTCTTTCAATTGGACAAAATATTTCTTTAGGAATTTCTCTCTAGCTCTCACGACACCCTTGTTATGGGTTTTTTTAAATGTTACTACCTGATATTTATGGCTTCAACGAAGAATGGTGATTGTTTTTTTTTTTTCTTTAATTTAACGACTCAGCTTGACGACACACTGTATAGACCAATACGATGTTGTTGTGTTTTAAAATAATATGGTTGGTTGGTTGGTTGCGTTAGCCCGATGACTAAAGTATTCTAGAGTATCGTGGTAGACTAGAATATTCCTCTTCATCATCCACCCTTACAAGGACGTAGTGGACGTGTCTGCGTTGTGTTGTGGTTTGCAGTATAACTGTTATATTAGCGCCTTTCGGCCCAACACATCCGACTTCAGGACGGCATTTTTGAGTACCGGGTTGTCTTCCCTCTTCGATCCCTGCACGCTTGGCCAGACTAGACAGGTTAATGCAGCCAGCAGTGTCCTCAAATCGGAAGAGAGAAGGGGAGATCACCAAGGCACTACTTGTACCTCTTACGAAGAACTGGTGTTAATGTCCACATTTTTCAATAACCATCTGAATATGGATTAATAATGTGGCCAAAACTACGCCATTCCGTTCATTATTTCCAGAGAAAATTTGCTGTATCAGTTTAGAGAAAGTGAGTGAAACTCCGAAGCCGTGTCAATCCGAAAATAAAAAAAAAATACCCACATTTTGGACATTAGACTCAGCCCTATTTGGTTATTTGAGGAGAGCGCTAACTACTTTCGTGAGGCAAACATTTTTGCGTGAGGAGAACTTCAAAGGGTAGAGAAATGACTAGATGCTCGAGCACACTTCAAGTGCATCCCTCGCTGTTCGTTCGTTGCAAAGCGTTATTTGTTGTCTTTGAATTTCAATCAAAACCTTTCACTCGTCATCTCTGCCACGAATAAGTTCACTTGCATTTATTAAATTGACACCTTTATTAAACTTCATATGTGACCTGTGTATAAATACAAACATATGTCGATACTTACAAACATTTACTGTACGTAAACATTTACACGTGTTTACAATCATACGTACATACATGTTCTCATATTCAATTTAAAAAATATATACATACACTTATATATAAACATATATACACTTAATATATATAGAAATAATTTAGTTATCTCCCTTGCTTAAATAATACAGAAAAATCTTGAACTCCGAAACGAAGCTCCTGACTAAACGAAAGTATTAAGCTCAGTTATTACTATAATTATTTATGTTTGCCAAATTTTCTCATTAATTTTATTTACACTTTGAGATGCTATAATTATTTTGAAAAAACGTATACAGAAAATTAATTTAAGTAGCTTGCAATTGTAAGTTCACTTATTTTGCCAAAAATCAGCAAGATATCTCCGGAGCTAAAGAGTTAACTAATATATTCAAACAATTCTCATTTGGATTATTATTTTCTTATGTCAGTCATTTGGGCTTACACAGAAGCTTAAATCTGGTGTCATTCATCAATCAATGTGAAAGATGAGAGGTTTCCCTGTACAACGGTGCATTTCTCAGCATCAAAATGTCGTGTTACAAAGAGCGTTGAGCTTATACAAAATAACAGTAATTTGAAAAAAAAATTCATGGAATTAAAATCAATGGAATTAAAAACACAAAAATAATTAAAATAAAAACAGAATATATATATATATATATATATATATATATATATATATATATATAAAATTGAAAATCAAAATTGAAACCAATTTAGTTAGAAGTAAACAATTAATGATCAAGGGAAATAATTTGACATAAGCTAAAAATATAAATCTTTTGTTATGAACTAAAGGTAAAAGAACCAGTATTAAATCGCTTTAGCAGAAGTATATTAACGCTTCAGACGACATATATAAGAGTCATCGAGTGTGAGCCGTTGTAGTCAATAGTTGAAAGTCAGTAGAAGAGAAAGATCACTGACGATTTTAAACCAAAGCTAGATTTTATGTTTTCCAATTACACATTTTTGCTTGTGACTGAAAAGTAAAGGATGTTCATAAAAAAATGAACATTTTTTTGGTAGCAATGAACTTGAATATTTTTTATTGTATTTGAAAACAAGTGCAGCCACTGCCTTTTCTTGTTGTTATTGCCTACCCAAATCTGTTAACCAGATACCCATTTTTGTTTAGCTGTGTCAACTGCAGCTATAGTCAGATTTTGAATATACCCACATTTATTATATCGCCAACTAGAACACTAATCACTATGCTTCTAACGCTGACCCCCATTTAATGAAGTAAAAAAAAGTAAAGTACGCCAAGTGGGGTATAGGGAATATGGTATTAGTGACCATACATTTTACAGACGTTTGGCGCATGATTTTTGGGGTAATGTGGTCGGTATTACGCCCGTGCCGCTTTACTTTCCCATAAAAAACCGGTACCCATTAAAGGCTGGGTGAACCCGGAAGCCGTCGGTTGGGATCGAACCCTACCTCTTGTCCTTTGTAGTCCAGTTCACTAACCACTGAGCTATCGCGGCTCCCATATTTAATGAAGGGAAACAGACAAAAATTCTTGTACTAATTAGCGTTTTTTTCCAAAAAGGAATTATTATTATTTAATTATCGTGTATACGCTTTCCAAATACTTGTTTCTGGGTCAATAAATTAAAAGCAATAAGTTCGAAATATTTGTCAAAGTAAAGAATACAACTATACATATACAAATTTATCATGTTTTACCTTTTCCCAGGTTTTCATAGACTAAGAGAGGGACATACACTAACAATGGCATTATGCAAGTTTGAAAAAGCCACATAACGTGAACTTCAAATTCTCACGACAGACAGGAAAACATTACCTCCAACTTCACCACTCCACATGCACTCACCAACACTAAACCTATTCTCTCTCTATCTATCTCTCTCTCTATCTCTCTCTATCTCTCTCTATCTCTCTCTATCCCTATCTCTCTCTCTATCTCTCTCTATTTCTCTCTATCTCTCTCTCTCTCTATCTCGCTCTCTATCTCTCTCTATCTCTCTATCTCTATCTCTCTCTATCTCTATCTATCTCTCTCTCTCTATCTCTCTCTCTCTCTCACTCTCTCTCTCTCTCTCTGCATATTCCCACCCACTTGCAAGAGTTCCCAACTTCCTACAGCACCTATTAATTGCTAATTTGTAGGCAACAAAACAAAAAGGAATTTTCCATTTACTGACATCATCAAACACAGCAATCATGTTATAACGACTTCATGAATAATAATATGAACCAGTGATCAAATATCATATTTAATACATAAATACAAATTAGACACAAAAATTGCTCCTCTGAATAAGCGTTTTGTTATTATTAAAACAAGCACAAAACAAATATATTATTTTGTTACAAAAATAAAATTCAGTTATACATTTTTTGTGTGAACTTTGCAATTATTTGATTAAAAGTGATGATCTCAATATTTATTTTCAGTAGTTCTGACCAGGTTCTTTGTAACCTAAATGTGTCTGCGTATTGTTTTAGCTAAGTGTTTGGGGAGACTACATGATTTTGTCCTTTCCTCGACGCACCAGATATTTTACAAGTAACATAATGAAAGTATCATCATCATCAAGTACCGGGCCTGCTGTCGTAGGTTTCTCCACAACTTTCGATCTCGGCAGCAATTTATCATTTCTGTTGTTGACCTTCTGCCAAGCTATTCTCTTTAGCTGTCTGTTATTTTTTTTCTCTTTGCTTCCCTCTATCTCTTCGTCCCTCAATTTTTCCAGTTATTACAATATATTCCAGTTGTTCTCTTCTCATTACATGGCCAAAAAATGATGATCGTTTCTTCCTAATATTGGAAATTAGCTCTCTTTTTGCTTTGACCTCTCTCAGAACATCTTTTGTTTCTATTGTCAAAAATGGATTGCATAGTATCTTCCTCATTTTTTGGAAAGCTGCTTTTGTCTGAGCCATTCTGCATCTCACCTCTTTTGTACATCTTCTGTCTCAGGTTAACAAAGTTCCCAAATATTTAAATTCATTTACCTGTTTTAATATTGTTCCACTTGTCTTTATTTTGCACTGAGGTGATGTCTTTTTCTTTGTTGTTACCATTACCTCTGTCTTTTTGCTATTAAGGCTGAGTCCTTTATTTTTGCTTTCTTTCACTATAATGTCAAACATTTCTTGTAACTCATTTTCACTCTTAGCGATTAAGACTGTATCATCAGCATATCTTAGATTATTTATATTATGACTTCCAATTGTTATTCCAGGCATGTCCCTTATGGATCTTAAAAATAATCTCACTATAAATATTAAACAAATCTGGTGACAGCACACAACCTTGTCTAACACCCTGTTTTATTTGTTGAAACATTCCCAATTGGTTTCCAGTTCTTATGGCCGCTGTTTGTTGCCAGTACATGTTCTTTATTATTCTTATATCTTTGCTGTCTACGTTTATGGTTTCTAAATTTAATCAAATTATAGTCACAGCTAACACAAATCATATTCAACTCCATATCCGCTATCAACAATTAGATAAAGGGATGTAAACTTACTACTATGTAGATTATTGAGAGTCATGTTTTCGTGTAACTATGATATTGATACATATTTTTTGTCATTTTTGTCGTGGTTACGGATTTTCAAGTAAAATAGTAACATGTTCGCCTTGTGAGTTCTTGCTGGACAACTACAATTCTTCTCCACTTTGTAGAGTGTCCTTAGTTGATCTATGCTTCTTATTTTTGATCAACTATTCTCGGCTATGTTGCCCTTGATCTTCTCTCGTCCTACCTTCCATTTGGGTTTACAGTGTGGCGTTTCTTGTGATTGTTTCTGGCTCCTCCATTTAGCCAGTGATCAAGCGAACCCTAACTCCTGCTTGTTGTGTCTGTGTGTTGTATCTGTATGTTGTGTCTGTATGTTGTATCTGTATGTTGTGTCTGCCTGTTGTGACTGTATGTTGTATCTGTATGCAGTATCTGTATGTTGTGTCTGTATATTGTATCTGTATGTTGTGTCTGTATGTTGTGTCTGTATGTTGTATCTGTATGTTGTATCTGTATGTTGTGTCTGTATATTTTATCTGTTTGTTATGTCTGTATGTTGTCTGTATGTTGTATCTGTATGTAGTATCTGTATGTTCTGTCTGATTATTGTATCTGTATGTTGTGTCTGTATGTTGTGTCTGTATGTTGTATCTGTATGTAGTATATGTATGTTGTATCTGTATGCTGTATCTGTATGTTGTGTCTGACTGTTGTGTCTGCCTGTTGTGTCTGTATGTTGTCTCTGTATGTTGTGTCTGCCTGTTGTGTCTGTATGTTGTGTCTGCCTGTTGTGTCTGTATGTTGTATCTGTATGTTGTGTCTGCCTGTTGTGTCTGTATGTTGTGTCTGTATGTTGTGTCTGTATGTTGTGTGTCTGTATGTTGTGTCTGTATGTTGTGTCTGTATGTTGTATCTGTATGTTGTCTGTATATTGTGTCTGTATGTTGTATCTGTATGTTGTGTCTGTATGTTGTGTCTTTATGTTGTATCTGTATGTTGTGTCTGTATGTTGTGTCTGCACGTTGTATCTGTATGTTGTATCTGTATGTTGTGTCAGTATGTTTTGTCTGTATGTTGTGTCTGTATGTTGTGTCAGTATGTTGTGTCTGTAAGTTGTATCTCCATGTTATCGCCATTTGTTATTTCTGCGTCTTATCTCTGCTTGTTATTTCTGCGTGTTCCGCGTGCGTGCTATATATGCGTGTTATCTCAGTGTTTTATTTCTGTGTGTTATCCCTATGTGTACCGCATTAAAAAAAGTAAAGTACCCCCGTCATGCCAAGTGGCGTATAGGGAATATGGTGTTAGTGACCATAAATTTTATAGACCTTCGGCACATGATTTTTGGGGTAATGTGGTCGGTATTACGCCCGTGCCGCTTTACCTTCCCAGAAAAAAAAAAATCCGGTACCCATTAAGGCTGGGTGAACCGGAAGCCGTCGGTTGGGACCGAACCCTACCTCTTGTCCTTTGTAGTTCAGTTCCCTAACCACTGACCTATCGCGGTTCCCTCGTGTACCACATGCGTATTATATATGCGTGCTATCTCAGTGTTTTATTTCTGTGCATTTCCTCTTGGTTGTAACTTTAGAGTAGTTTTTTTGTTTGTTGATTTTGTTTGGTCTAAATATCCTGAGACCTTATACATGTTGTATACGATTATGATAATGTTGATGTTTCCCTTTCTCTTGTCTTAAAACACCGATAAATCACCAGAGTTTTATTTTGAAAATCGTTGCAATTATAGCTTGAACCCTCCAAAAATTTCCCCCAATTCACTCGTCTGTTTAAATACTACCAAAATGTGAATTTATATTTTCAGTTAATGCTATAATAACTGTTGCTAAAGCAGATGTTGATAATCAATTATATCTGTTGTCATAAAAGAGAGGTTTTGTTTTCCTCAGATACTAGTACCGGTCTGGATTTCTTGTCTCATTCTGCATTTGTGACTTTCTTTTAATCTTTTGTTTTGAGATTTCTTTCTTTTTATATTTTTTAAGCACTTTCAATTTTTATAATCTGTTTTGCGTCTTCTTCGTTTAATTTGTTTTGGCGCTTTATTCCTTTAATCTGTTCGGCACATTCTTCCTTTTAATCTTTTTTAAAGCACTGTCTTCCTTTAATCTATTTGGCGCTTTCATCCTTTAATCCGTTTTGACGCATTCTTCTTTTAATCTGTTCTGCACTTTCTTCCTTTTAATCTGTTTAAAGCACTTTCTTCCTTTAATCTGTTTGACCCCTTCATCCTTCATTTGTGTGACGATTTCTTTCTTTTAATCTGCTTGGTGCTCTCTTTCTTTAGTCTTTTCGCACTTTCTCCTTCATAATCTGTTTGGCTCTTTGTTCCTTTAACCTGTTTGGCGCTTTCTTCCTCTTATTCTGTTTTACGCTTTGTTCCTTTAATCTGTTCGGCGCTTTCTTCCTCTTAATCTATTTTACGCTTTCTTCCTTTAATCTGTTTGGCACTTTCTTTCTTTCAATCTGACACTTTCTTCCTTTAATTTGTTTGGCGCTCTCTTTCTTTCAATCTGACACTTTCTTCCTTTAATTTGTTTGGCGCTCTCTTTCTTTCAATCTGACACTTTCTTCCTTTAATTTGTTTGGCGCTCTCTTTCTTTCAATCTGACACTTTCTTCCTTTAATTTGTTTGGCGCTCTCTTTCTTTCAACCATACACTTTCTTCCTTTAATTTGTTTAACCCTCTCTTTCTTTCAATCCGACACTTTTTTTCCATTAATTTGTTTGGTGCTCTCTTTCTTTCAATCTGACACTTTCTTCCTTTAATATGTTTAGCGCTCTCTTTCTTTCAATCCGACACTTTCTTCCTTTAATTTGTTTAGCGCTCTCTTTCTTTCAATTCGACACTTTCTTCCTTTAATTTGTTTGGTGCTCTCTTTTTTTCAATCCGACAGTTTCTTCCTTTAATTTGTTTAGCGCTCTCTTTCTTTCAATCCGACACTTTCTTCCTTTAATTTGTTTGGTGCTCTCTTTCTTTCAATCCGACACTATCTTCCTTTAATTTGTTTGGTGCTCTCTTTCTTTCAATCCGACACTATCTTCCTTTAATTTGTTGGTGCTCTCTTTTTTTTCAATCCGACACTTTCTTCCTTTAATTTGTTTGGTGCTCTCTTTTGTTCAATCTGACACTTTCTTCCTTTAATTTGTTTGGCGCTCTCTTTCTTTCAATCTGACACTTTCTTCCTTTAATTTGTTTGGCGCTCTCTTTCTTTCAATCTGACACTTTCTTCCTTTAATTTGTTTGGCGCTCTCTTTCTTTCAATCTGACACTTTCTTCCTTTAATTTGTTTGGCGCTCTCTTCCTTTTAATATGTTTTGCACTTTCTTTCTTTCATCTATATTTGGGATAATGGCTTCCCCCTCATGATGAACGCGCATTCTTGTCCTCTACCTTCTCCCCCCTCCCCCAACACCCTTTCACATCAGACTTCCCTTTCCAATTCATTGAAAATGATTTTTAAAAATAAAAAAATGTGATAAAATAATAAACAAGGCGTCAAAAATTACATTCACACTTCACTACATCGCTAGAAAAGAATGACACTCTTAATGGAGCAATGACAACATTTCCATTTATAACTTTGTACAATTCATCATCACAAATAACACATCAGTACGTTTTAACATTGTTGGTTAAAGTATTACTAAGCATCACCTGATTCTACCTTGCAAAGAAACGATTAGTTAATGACGCATCTTTATTTATATAAACAAATCTCATTCAATGAATCTGTATAGATCGTGTGTTAACTCAGACTTGTAGGAAGACACCGCACTGGGAACTTGTCTCACTCGTGAGCTATTGGTCCAGGATGGTAGACTAATAGATCAAGCAAGAGAGAAATACTACTGAGGTCATGACCCGATGATGAAGGTTAGTTTACTCTACAACACTGCTCTGTCTACGAACGTAGTAGGGGTTCTTCGATGGCTCGTGCTCCGATTGCGCTGTGAAGTAAACAGAATTAATTACAGTTAGATTGTTCACGATTTGTTTTCTAAAATAAACTAAAAATAAACGATCATTTTTAGCTTACTGGCACAGTAGTCAGATTACATTGAAAAATATTCAAAATAGAGGCTACATGTTTTCTGAGTGCTTTAAAGTAAATAAAACAGGTCTTACATGATCAACATGAAGTGATATCTGGGTGATGTAAGGTAAACAAAAAGAGGAGACTAAAATATTGACCTCTTATTAGAATGCATGTAAACAAAGCGTAGATATAAAATTTGAATTGTAGTCGGAAAAGTGTTAAATTTGTGGTTGAAATAAGTTTGTGTTGAAATAAGTTTGTGGTTGAAATAAGTTTGTGGTTGAAATAAGTTTGTGGTTGAAATAAGTGTGTGGTTGAAATAAGTTTGTGGTTGAAATAAGTTTGTGGTTGAAATAAGTTTGTGGTTGAAATAAGTTTGTGGTTGAAACGTTCAGTCTTCTTCTTTTCTCTTTTCTCTGACACCTAAAAGGTGTCGTGGTTATATCGTTTGTCGTCCTTGAGCTGCTCGAACTGTCTGAGAATTAGTGATTTTCCTTTGTTGTTACATGTCTCCGTCACTGCATATATCTATCTTCTTCTGTGTCTTCCTCTTGGTCTTTTCCCATGCATTCTAGAGAAGAACGCTTGAAAAATTCAGTAAAGTAAAGAAAAGGGATATAATAAAGGAATCAACATCCAATGTTTTCAAGATGATCAAAAACAACGCGACATGACAGATTAGTAATTATTATATAATCATATATAAACAAATACAGTGCCATCATTGACCTGTGCTTATTTTAAGCTGCCTGCAAAATTACAATTCTGATGATTACACCAGTAATACGTAGTTAGTTTGTTTGTTTATCTAAGAAAACACTACAAGTAAATTCATCAATAAATTGTTACTCGACTTAGTTGAAAACAACGGGTAATTAGTAAATAATAAAATACAAAGAAATGTACAGTGTACTTTTTGTAACAGGGAGCCATGATATGTGATAATGATTACTAAGGATAGGTTGCGTTAGATCCACAGCTTCTATGTTTATATATATATCTTTATACCTGTGCGGCGAGTACCTGTGCACACGGCTGCCAGGTAAAACGAATTAACAGGCAACATTCAGATCCCTGTCTCTAAGGGGTCTCTAAGGATCACCTGCCTCAGAGGTAAAACTCTGCTGACGAAAGTAAACAAAAAATGTCCCTCTCTCTATCTGTCTTTAAGCAATTGTAGTAAAGTGTTCTTTTTATATTTGCATGATTTTTTAATTTTATTTTTTGTAGGAACAACATCATCGTCATCATCAAATATCAAGTCTGCTGGAGTAGGTGATCATGTCTTTCCACAACTTTCGATCTCAACATTTATTTATCATTTCTGTTGTTGACCTTCTGCCAAACCATTCTCATAAGCTGTCAGGTATCGTTTCTCTTTGTCACTCTATCTCTTCGTCTTTCAATTTTCCCAGTTGTCACAATATATTCCAGCTGTTCCTTTCCAATAAAATGGCCAAAACAATGATGATTCTTTCTTCCTAATATTGGATATTAGCAACATATTCGCAATGTAATTAAGCCAACCCCACATTTAACAAATCGCATTAAACATTAACTGGTTAAATTAAAATAGAAAACGCGTCGTTTCTCGACTACTTAGCATTAGTTATAATGGGGAAACACTTATACAGCTAGCAACCATATAACCGTAAGTTAACTGGCCACAAAAACTCACTGGCAATCTGTACAAAGTTCATGCCCCATATAATGGACCAGACCCATCCAACGATGACCACGAAAGAGACCATCTGCAGAAGGGCTGACAGCATGTTCAACCCGAAGGCCTTGGCCGGACTTCCTATCTTTGTCTTGCACCCACACAGACAGGTCCAGGATGAGATGAACGTTCCTGAAATGAGATATGAATAACCAGGAATATAAAAAGTGTGTTGTTGGAAAGCCACTCAATGCGTGCAATTTTGAAAAGCCAATCAAAGCGTGTATTGTTGGATAGCCACTCAAAGCGTGTAAAGTTGAAAAGACACTCAAAAGCGTGTATAGCTGGGAAGCCACTCATTGCGTGTATTGTTGGAAAGCCACTCATTGCGTGTATTGTTGGAAAGCCACTCATTGCGTGTATTGTTGGAAAACCACTCAAAGCATGGTTAATTAAATCAACACTTAGAGTGTGTATTGTTGGATTGCACTCAATGCGTAAAGGTAAAGGTAAGGTAAATTACGAGACTTGAACCGGCGTCTTAGCACGCGAGTATATACCCATATGTGCTCGGCCGCCTATCCAGAAATGTTCGGATATTTCTGTATAGTGTAGCCTCAAGCATCGAAACTCAGATGCGAAGCGACATTCCTCACCTTCCCAGGATAATATACCCTGGTACCCATTTCTGCCAACGGCTGGGTCGACCGTGGGGGTATTTTTTTTTTTCCAACCACGAGTACAATTCACACTGCTCCCAGCGGGAATTGAACACGGGTTGTCCGAACGTCGGTAATCTAGTCGGGTGGTTTTCCCAACTAGGCTACCGAGGCCCCCACTCAATGCGTGTATTGTTGGAAAGACACTCAAAGCGTGTACTGTTGGAAAGACACTCAAATTGTGTATTTTTGAAAATCAAACGCTTGTAATGTTGGTAATCCACTAAAAGTGTATGGGAAAGCACAAGTAAGGCAGCCTATGGTCAGTTCCAGAGGATCAAAACTGGTCACGACCTCACTTCACTTCCCAATGGGCTCATTGGAAACATTTGTCATAAATTCAAACTGGTCAACGAAGTAAGAGTCGATGTAGACCCCTTTTTTATGTTGGGATCTGATAATATAAAATACATTCTTGTAATGACTAACATGGACATTATACAAGTAAACAGAACAGAAAATCGATGCCTTTGAAATGTAGATATATAGAAGAATAGGTAGAAATAGATGGAAAGAAAAGAAAACAAACGATGGAGTCTTAAAGCAACTAAAAATAAAAAAAAATATTAAATACAATTCAAACAGGACAAATTAATTGTGGGGGGCATGTTAAAAGACACTACAGACTACAAAGAGTAAAAATACAAGGTAAAAGATTCAGAGGCTGACGAAGACTAGCATGGACGGGTAACATTAAAAGAAGAACAAGTCAACCAATGACAACCTGCACCATCAAAGCAAGAGGCAGAGCGGAATGGCGCTCCATGGTAGCCAACCTTCGATGCAGAGACGGCACTGAATGATGATGAATGACTAACTCTAACTTCTCCAAGAGAACCATAATTTCAAGAAAGCTGCTGCAGCTGACCAAAAACCTTACCTGTGTCGAGAAGCTACTCTGTCGATACCGACATCATTACCAACACAAGGTGCAGTTATAAGCACATATTTGTGCAAATCCAGTTTGTGAAAATAATCTAATAATTATAGCAAGTGGTGTTGCAGGAAATGACGAATAAGTGTTTATTTGTGTGAAGGAGTGACTGACTACCCCAGCATGTGTGATTATCTCTTTAACAAATCAACCACAACAACCCTTCAGGTAGACAGGGTATGTATAAATAATACGCTAATTTCGAATATATATGGTATGTATATGTGTTATGTATATATGGGAATTTCGATGACTGAGAGATTCATCATCATCATGTGCTCGTGCCGGTTGGCGTAGACGATCATGTTCTTCCTCAATCCTATATCCACAGTACATCGTATCAGTTCTGTTGTTGGCTGTTTTCCATGCCATAACACCAAGCTATCTAGTATCTTCTCTCTTTGTCGCCTGCGATCTCTCTTTCCCTGTATTTTGCCAGTTGTAACCAAGTATTCCAAATTTCTTGTTCTCATGATGTGTCCGAAAAATGTTGATTGTTTCTTTCTGATGTTTTTTATGAGCTCTCTTTTTGAATTGACCTCTTTGAGAATGTCCTCATTTGTCTTTTTAGCTGTCCAGAGAACTTTCAACAGTCTTCTGATAAATCCCATCTCTGTGGCCTCTAATCGACTTATCATTTGTTTGTGAATCACAATTCGCTTCCATAGGTCAGAATTGGCTCTATATAGCACCGATGAGCGCTCTCGCTCACTTCTATTGACATAGACATGTTGCATAAGATGTTTTTAATTTTCTGAAATGCTATTTTAGCCTGAGATATTCTGCTTTTTATTTCTGTTGTGCATCTTCCATCTGAAGTTATTATTGTGCCCCAGTATTTGACGCGTTGCACTTGTTTCGGATTTGTCATGTTTATTTTTATGTTGCATGCTGGTGATACATGCAACATAAAAATAAACATGACAAATCCGAACACATTTGATAGTATTCATAGAGATTCTTTGTGGAAAATTCTGAAGCAATATGGTTTACCATCAAAATCATAAATATTATCAAAGACATGTATGATGGTTACACATGTGCAGTTCGAACAGAGGAAGGACTGAGCGAATATTTCCCAATAGAAACTGGGGTTAAACAAGGATGTATTTTATCGCCCTTGTTATTTGGAATTGTTATGGACTTCATAATGAAGAAATGCTGCACTGGTAATAAAGGCATCGAATGGATACAAGGAGACCATTTGGAAGACCTCGACTTTGCTGATGACATAGTTCTCATCAGCAGTCAGATAAAAACGATGCAGGAAAACACAAATGAACTATCATCAATAGCCAGCAAAATTGGGCTTGAGATCAATCATGAAAAGACTAAAGTCATGACTAGTTTAATTCCAACAGGTGACAAAATATACATGGAAAACAAACCAGTTGAAGAGATCGATCACTTTATCTATCTTGGAAGTCACATTGATCGAGAAGGGGATACGAGCAAAGAAATTAAAATCAGAATAGCTAAAGCAGCAATGTCTTTCAGAAGCCTTGAAAAGTTGTGGAAATCAAAACTTATCAGCACAAACACAAAACTTAGGCTATTCAAATCAAATGTACTATCAACCCTTACGTATGCGTGTGAAAGCTGGAAAACAACAAGAGATATAGAAACAAAGTTGAACGCATTCGAAAATAAATGTCTAAGGAAAATACTTGGTATAGCATGGAACGAATTCAAAACAAATGAGGAAATTAGAGAAATCGCCAATCAACCACTAATATCTTCAGTAATAAAGAAAAGACGATGGTCATACGTTGGACATGTGATGAGAAGAGATAATAACCGAATAGCAAAGCAAGCCCTCATATGGGAAACAACAGGTAAAAGAAAAAGAGGAAGACCCAGGGAGACACTGAGAAGAACATTGATGAGAGAGGCAAGAGCAGCAGGAGTCGGCTCCCTCAATGAGATAGAACTGCTTGCACAGAACAGAGACAGATGGCGAGATTTGATAAAATATCTTTAAAAGAAAACTGCTAGAACAAAAAATCCATATAGGAGAAGGTGTATCTTGGTCTACGCCCTATGGGCCGGTTACGGCTCGAAAGGTCAATAGATAGATAGATGCTGGTGATGATTGTGAGTGATTAAAGCGCTCGTTTCCTGTTCGGAATGATCCTGACTCAACTTCCATGAGTGGCGGATTTCTCGGTCAGATAAGGCTTCGGGGTTTACCCAGTGTAAAAGTTAGAACTAGAGATATTCTATGAAGTAAAAGCGGTTTGGTGTGATACTGACCACATCACCCAAAAATGTACCGTGGTCATGACGAATATTGCCACTAAAACCATATTCCCCATATACCTAGCAGGCATGGAGGGAACCATTATTTTACTATATATATATATAGTTCTCACAGAAAGTTGGCAACAGACTCTTGTCGATGCTTCGACATTTACCTTCTTTGCCATTAGTTTCTTACGAATCTGTTTCTTTGCCGGTGACAAACTATCTACATTCTAGTCACTTTAGAAGATTTTCAAAAGGAAATAAGTTCATGCGTTCAACTGAAAATTAGCAAAAATAATTTTTTGTCAAAATAAGGACACAAATTACACTGTACCAGTATTATGAATTACATGTTATCTTGGTTATTGTAATTCATTCTGCGTTATATGCTAAGTGTGCTTCAACCATAAATATATATCCGATAAACAAAACAACAAGGGGCGATAATGCATGGATTTACGACATCTCAACACGCCAGATGACTAAGTGTAATGACCCGCTTGGGCTGGAATGAGATCAGCGATAAGGCATTCGTTCTTGATATGAATGGAGATGGTTCGAAACAGGTGCTCAGTGTAATTGAATTGTGTACTTGTACTCATTAAAATTAAATGCAAATGTTGTATTATATTTAATTACAGCCAGCGTTATTTTGCTTTTGTGCTTAAACTGTACCCAGTATATTGTTTGGTCATAGCAAATGTTATGTTATATTTTTATAAATATGCGGAGTTCAATAATAAAGATCAGACCCTCCAAAAAAAATAACTTCTAAGCATCAATTGTCTACTTGAAGTAAGGTCAGATGTCCCATAGTAAAGGTGCACACATACCACGGCATCAATGTATATTGCAATGAAAAAAAAGCATCAACAGGAAGACGAGTAAATAAAAGTTAAATTCGTCGAACGCAATAACACGAGGTTATGAAAAACAAAATGAAATGAAACATCAGCTTTTTACTTTTGTTGATTAGATCATATCTTTATATTGTATATATATATATATATATATAAGAGGAGACTAACATATTGACCTGTGATTGTGATATATATATATATACCTTATAAGTTAGTGAAAATGGTATGTCACGTAATATGTGCGTTTGTCAATATCTATTTGTAGATGTATATATATGTGTATATATATATATATATATATATATATATATATATATATATATATATATAAACTGATAGATTGAAAGGCGCCAACTATTACTATGATGTAAATGTTATGTATTTGCAGAAGGGACCAAAAATACATACACACTGTAGTCTATGTTATCTACAGAATTTATTTCAAGAAAAACACAATGCGTTGTATGACATTGATCTTTCTTGTTCCAGTTCAGAGACAAGTGGGAAATACAATGCAGGTCTCGTGCAAAGTCTGACAATTAATAGCAAAAACTGAGAATCTTCAATTTCTACTTTGTGTGCTTTCTCCGGCTATATATAGATCAAATAGATTATATGGAACTCTCTCAAAATGTTTGGTTACTTATATGAATCCTAGCTACACTACACGACTTGCAACTTTGAAAAAATGCATTTCTTTGTTGTAAAAAAGTAAAGTACCCCCGTCACGCCAAGTGGCGTATAGGGAAATATGGTGTTAGTGACCATAAATTTTACAGACCTTCAGTACATGATTTTTGGGGTTATGTGGTCGGTATTACGCCCGTGCTGCTTTACTTTCCCAGAAAAATCCGGTACCCATTTAAGGCTGGGTGAACCCGGAAGCCGTCGGTTGGGATCGAACCTTACCCCTTGTCCGTTGTAGTCCAGTTCACTAACCACTGAGCTATCGCGACTCCCGTTTCTTTGCTGTGGTGTGCATATATTTTTTGCCCATATATACTTAACATTACGTAATATAGATACATGTGTATTGTACTTTTTTTTCTGAAAACTACAAATATAGTACTAGATCATTATCATCCCATCGCATAAAACGAGAACACTGCATTATACTTACGTATCTGAAACTTTGATGTTATTAAAGTCGTATTGTTCTTCTTAACTGCCATAACTCAAGGACTAGGACAATTCTAGTTTTCATTTCATCAACATCAGGTCGCATATCCTTTTCTGAACTTCTAACAGAAGAGCTCGGAGTTAAGATGGGCACAGCCAGAAACGAGAAATTTAGTGGGCGTATAAGAAGACTTATCAACCAACACAGAACTTGATTCGTCAATCACTGGACACTGCGGGACTTGCTGGAGAGGATCGTTTATTTTTTTTTAGCGTTCGCCAGCTTTCACCTCTGGCGATGTCCCTAGAGACTAGGAACTGAATTTTGCGTGTTAATCCATTTCCCTGGCAGCCGTGTACAAAGGCAGATAACTCCGTGGAGGGAATCTAAGCAACAATGGACATGTTCCGAGTACAATGATGATGACCCGCAAATAACCCATAACTGAATACTTGAGCTCCTTCATGTCATCCCATAACACGAGAAAATTGTACCATGGCCAGCTTCTGAAGCTCAGATGTAGGTACTTTAGTATATCATTGTCAACAACAACAACTACAACATAAGAATGCAAACGTGCGTCATTTCTAGTTTTCAATTACTTAACAAAAATGTGTGATTTGTGTGTCTGGTCTGTTAGAGTTAAACAATTTACCAGAGCGCCATCCAGCTGAAAAAAGTCATATACATGTATATGCCTTAGTAGCCTCTGTCAGCCATAGTTGACTATGGGTTTTTCAGCGCCCCTAGAAATGTTATTTTTTCTTTTATTTTCTTTCGTCGTGTAATCTCTTTCTCCATGATTCTGTCTGCTTCTTCTTTGAGGTGAACCTTTAGAGTGTGTTTCCAGAAATTGCGGTCTGCAGCTATCCCATGCTGTAGGGTTTATGTTCAGAGTCTTCATGTCACGTTTCATGTATATGACATAACGTGTAAAAGATGACGTGAGCCAATAATAACACATGTGTAAAAGTTGCCTCCGCCAATAATATGTCATGTGTAAAAGTTTACCTCCGCAAATAATATCACATGTGTGAAAGTTTACATCCGACAATAATAACACATATGTGAAAGTTTCCTCCGCCAACAATATTTCATGTGTAAAAGTTTACCTACGCAAATAATATCACTTGTGTGAAAGTTTACATCCGACAATAATAACACATATGTGAAAGTTTCCTCCGCCAACAATATTTCATGTGTAAATGTTTACCTCCGCAAATAATATCACATGTGTGAAAGTTTACCTCCTTCAGAAATATTACATTATACATTTATTAGTCATTACATTACATTTACTAATGTTGAATTATGGGGAAGTACCAGTCAAATACAAGTGACAAAGAGATATAACGAAGACGATGACGCTGGGTAGGACACAGTGCATGAGCCAGCTGAGAGTATTACACGACAGGCCTTTAATATTTTTGTAATCCCCCGGGGGGGGGGGAGGCAAAGAGGAAGACGAAAATATTCTTGAAGAAAACAGGTGGAAACAGAGTTGACAAAACGGTTCAATGAAACTAAGTATTGTTCTTTATTTTTGTATTCATTCTTAATCAATATATAATCTATAGTTTATTGTGTAATTGTATACGTGTATGCATGCGTGTGTATCTTTTTTTCGCGCGAGTTGAGTGCAAGGACATTTAATATGAAAACGATTCGTTTGCAGGCAAAGGGGAAACAACAAAGATTGTTTTACTCTCGAAGCTGAAGGAAACTAGATCTCCCAATGTTGGATTAATGAACTTAAGTTTCTTGAGAACAGATAACCCAGACAAATGAGTTGCAGTAATACGTGAGAAACAATCGATTATTTCCCTTTACTAACTTATCTCCGGTTGTGTTTTAGAGGACAAAATATGATTTTAAGAAATACATAAAACTACACACAATTATCATACATATCATATGGATTATTTACATAAGTTTTATGATTCAAAGACTAGCATACACATAGACCATAATGAAATTGTTCAGACAGTACATTTCCCATATACTCAGGTTTATAGTTTATAGTATAATATACATGTAACGTGTAGTTCGCTATTGATAAAGATTTAATGGCATCCACTTTCTATCTATCTATCTATCTATCTATCTATCTATCTATCTATCTATCTATCTATCTATCTATCTATCTATCTATCTATCTATCTATCTATCTATCTATCTATCTATCTATCTATCTATCTATCTATCTATCTATCTATCTATCTATCTATCTACCTACCTACCTACCTACCTACCTACCTACCTATCTATCTATCTATCTATCTATCTATCTATATATCTATCTATCTATATATCTATCTATTGACCGTACGAGCCGTAGCCGGCCCATAAGGGGTAGACAATAATACTATTTCTCTTATCTAAATTTTTATGTACTAACGTTACTAATCAACATTTTTCGGGCACATCATGAGAAGAGGAAAGTTGGAATACTTGGTTACAACTGGTAAAATAAAAAGAAAGAGATATCGTAGGCGACAAAGAGAGAAAATACTGGATATCTTGGTGTCATGGCATGGAAAACAGTCAACAACAGAACTGATACGATGCACTGTAGATAGAAGATTGTGGATGGACATGATCACCTACGTCAACCGGTATGGCACATGATGATGATGATGATGAACGTTACTCCACTTTCACTCATCCATAAATGAGTACAGGATTTTTGTTCTAGGAAAGTAAAAACGGTAGAGGCGTAATACCAACCACATTACCCAAATCATGCGCCGAAGGTCTATAAAAATATGGGAACTAACACCCTATTCCTTATACGCCACGTGACATGACAGAGCTTTTTGCTTTATTTGTTCAATGCATTGGGTTATAATGAAGTTATAATTCGCATATACTGACGTATTAAAGCAGAAAAAAAACATAGCAGTCAAACTGGCTAGTCCGTGGTCGTTAGTTTAGGGATACACAGATTGGGGTGTGGCGTGATAATGACAAGTGAAGCTCACATTCTTATGAAATGTGAATTTATAGAAGAATGGGTAGAATTGGATGGAAAGAAAAGAAAACAAACGGTGAAGTTTTAAAACAACTGAAAATAAAAAGAGAACTACTAAATACAATTAAGACAAGACAAATGAAATTTTTGGGGCATGTTAAAAGACACAACAGCCTACTAAAAGTAATATTGGAAGGGAAAATACAAGGTAAAAGAGGCAGAGGTAGACCAAGACTAACATGGACAAGTAACATCAAATGATGGACAAGTCAATCTATGACAGCCTGCACCATCAAAGCAAGGGACAGAGTAGAATGGCGATCCATGGTAGCCAACCATCGTTGCGGATAAGGCACTCGATGATGATGATGATGATGATGATGATGATGATGATGATGATGATGATGATGATGATGATGATGATGATGATGATGAAGCTCAAATGTGTGCAAGGATTTGTAGTTAAGACATCGACAAGTAATGGACTCAAATATAGGTCATCGACTAGTAGCCGACTGCTAGTGTCAGAATATGTGAATCAAAACTGGTCAGGATCTTACACCGCATCCCCACAATGACCCTTGAAATTGATTAGATAAAATATTCAAACGAGTAGGGATCGAAGAGGATAGGCAACCCGGAAACCAATAACGTTGTGTTAATGGCAGATATTTTGGGCCGAAACACGCAAAAATCGAAATTTCTTGTATGTCACAAGAGAGTGCACAATTTGTCTACTTGATGCAATATCAAGACAAGGCAAAGAAAGGGAGCTGTTGTTCGTGTAATTATTATTGAGTTATTGAGTTATTATTTGTTAAGTTAATTATTATTTACTTTTATTTGATTAACTTATTCATTATTAAACCTATTAAGTTATTATTAATAATATATTAAGTGCACATTTCGTCCATTTTAATGCAATATCAAGACAAGACAAAAGAAAACGGGTTCTTCATGTAATTGTTAACGGGTGTGACTACAGTAGATGCTAGCGTGCAATATTCCTGACTTCACTTATGTAAGTATGTATGTATGTATATATGTATGTATGTATGTATGTATGTATGTATGTATGTATGTATGTATGTGTGTGTGTATGTATGTATGTACGTATGTATGTATGTGTGTATGTATGCATGTGTATGTGTGTATGTATGTATGTATGTATGTATGTATGTATGTATGTATGTATGTATGTGTGTATGTATGTATGTGTGTATGTGTGTATGTATGTATGTGTGTATGTGTGTATGTATGTGTGTGTGTGTATGTATGTGTGTATGTGTGTATGTATGTATGTATGTGTGTATAAGCTACTCAAGTTTCTGTTACGCGCTAACATTTGCCTGGAATAAAGTGAACGTTGGTTCGATATCATCGAACACTCTTGGATCAACCAACTGATATTGGGTACCTGACTTTCTGAGCTGTAGAAAGTAATAACAGCGAGGAAGGGCAATGATTCCCACCACCTCCAGGTATTTTGGTCTAATATTGTAAACTGTAGTACGTGAGATATCCTACACATTAAAATATGGTAGACGGAATCATTAAATACATAAGTACAATCATTCGTACATCCATTCATGCAAAGTTCAATCGCCCTATTATCAATCAATCCAATCTTTACATGAAAAAAAAAATAGAAAATAGAAAAAAACAGTATGGTTAAAGCTTTACGTAATAATTGGACAATACAAATTAAAGCAACGTCTCGACTCAATAGGCTTTCAACAGGAACAAACTTTACTGCAAATTCGCATTTGTATGCATTTCTATGCTTTGATTCAATCTTTACATGGTGCGATCGAACTCATCATCATCGAGTACCATCTCTGCATCGTGGGTTGGCTCCCATGGAGCGCCATTCTGCTCTGTCTCTTGCTTTGATAGTGCAGCTTGTCATAGGCTGATTTATCCATCTTTTGATGTTACTCGTCCACGTTAGTCCTGGTCTGCATCTGCCTCTTTTACCTTGTATTTTCCCCTCCAGGATTACTTTTAGTAGGCTGTTGTGTTTTTTTAACATGGCCAAAAAATCGCATTTGTCTTGTTTAAATTGTGCTTAATAGTTCTCTTTTCATTTTTAGTTGTTTTAAGACTTCATCGTTTGTTTTCTTTTCCTTCCACCCAATTCTACCTATTCTTCTATATATCCACATTTCAAAGGCTTCAATTCTCTGTTCTGTTTTCTTGTATAATGTCCATGTTTCTGCACCATATAGGAATGTTGAGAAGACATTACATTTTGCTATTCTTAGTTTTAGCCCTGGTGTTATTTTTTGGATTTTAGTATGTTCTTCATGACATTAAAACTACTTTTTACCATTCATATTCTTTTGTTTATTTCAGTCTTACATCACATCAGAGTACGAACAATATAATTTATATCATCACCAAATATGAATTTAGGGTAAGAAAACAACTATAATGGACAAGTAGGTGTTGCAAAGCAACATCAAGCTATTGGAGTGGTTTGATCTCTCTTTGATCTGCCAGCTAAACAACAAATGATAAATAGCATCTTCATACCAACTTTGTGCTATGAAAGTCAAACATGGACCCTTTCTAAATCACATTTAAGAAAGATCAATACATGTGAGATGCGATGCTTGAGAAAAGTAACAAACAACACAAGAAGAGATAGAATACCAAATGAAACCATAAGAAAAATGGTAGGAACAAAACCCTGCCAAGAATATATAGAACAACAACAACTTAAATGGTTTGGTCATCTGGTCAGAATGAATCCTCACCAATCACCATCAAGGGCATTCTTCTCGAGAATGCATGGAAAAAGACCAAGAGGAAGACCCAGAAGAAGATGGATAGACGCAGTGACAGAGACATGTAACAACAAAGGAAAATCACTAATTCAGACAATTCGAGCAGCACAAGACCGACAAATGCGACGTTCGACGTGCCAAAAGTAAGTTAGTTTCGTCCATTTAGTTTATGTCAAGAGCCAGTTCTCACGAATATTTAACTCTCTTAAGACGTTTTGAACTACACAAGATATGGACTGAGATACCACATAACGAAAAACAGAAATACAGAATGAAGAAAGTAAAACAGGACTTCCAAAATAAGAAGCCCGGCGTTGACATGTTAGCTTGTGAGGAATACCATGAATGAGACATTAAAAGTGATTTCTAATGGACGCACAGATGGACAGAAACAGATACCAAAAAAAAAATAAAGAGAAAAATAACCTGACGGACTGACGCGTGGATTAATAGTTGGTCGTATGTCTGTATGAGTGTATATATGTGTGTGTATGTTTATGTATATATGTTTGTATGTGTTTTTATGCATTGACTTATGAGGAAAAAGACAGCATTTCACAGAAGGAAGGAAGGAAGGAAGGAAGGAAGGAAGGGAGGAGGAAAGGAAAGAGTGAGAGAGGAAGGAAGGAAGGAATGAAGGAAGGAAGGAATGAAGGAAGTAAGGAAGGCAGGAAGGCAGGAAGGAAGGAAGGAAGGAAGGAAGGAAGGAAGGAAGGAAGGAAGGAAGGAAGGAAAGAAGGAAGGAAGGAAGGAAGGAAGGAAGGAAGGAAGGAAGGAAGGAAGGAAGGAAGGAAGGAAGGAAGGAAGGAAGGAAGGAAGGAAGGAAGGAAGGAAGGAAGGAAGGAAGGAAGGAAGGAAGGAAGGAAGGAAGGAAGGAAGGAAGGAAGGAAGGAAGGAAGGAAGGAAGGAAGGAAGGAAGGAAGGAAGGATACGTACATTTATGAGCATGCATTACTCGTCCCTTAAGTAAACGCACTGATATCTCAAACATGACTCGTGCGTAACCTAATAGAACCAAGTCCACGTGCAATACATAATATTCACGTAGCTATCCAAACATGTCAGTTCTAAAAAAAAAAAATATGTATCTCCGTAATTACAGATTTCTGAGAAAAAGTCTTTTTCTACATCCGTCTTTCTCCCACGTGTGTGATCTTCTAGAGCTTCCGTGATATGTTGACTTGAATTCTGTCTTCCTTCTCCTATTTTGTCAATAAAAAAACGACGGTGTGTGCTGCCAGCGGGCAAGGACATAAATCATGTATGTTTGCTTTTGTCAGAACACTGAACTTGAATAATGGAAGGAAATAGCTCAAAAACAACCGGTCATGGAGGACAGTATTATGAAGCTGTCAAACATTGAAGAATGCATAAATAAATAAAACATGAACGAAGCATAAAACATCTAAATAGCGAATCTTGGTTTTTCAACTAAGTTTTTTTTTTCTTCTATACATTGGCTTATTTCTTTCTTTTTATTTTTTAAATAAAGCTGGATGATGAAACGGCTAACATTCAATGAGGTAACTGATGGCCATTAAATGGGGTAATTGATGGACATTAAATGGGGTAATTGATGGACATTAAATGGGGTAATTGATGGACATTATGAGGTAGCTAGTGGCCATTATGAGGTAGCTGGAGGCCATTATGAGGTAACTAGTGGCCATTATGAGGTAACTGATGGCCATTAAATGGGGTAATTGATGGACATTATGAGGTAGCTAGTGGTCATTATGAGGGAACTGATGGCTATTAAATGGGGTAATTGATGGACATTATGAGGTAACTAGTGGCCATTATGAGGTAACTGATGGCTATTAAATGGGGTAATTGATGGACATTATGAGGTAACTAGTGGCCATTATGAGGTAACTGATGGCTATTAAATGGGGTAATTAATGGACATTATGAGGTAACTGGTGGCCATTATGAGGTAACTAGTGGCCATTATGAGGCAACTGGTGGCCATTATGAGGCAACTGGTGGCCATTATGAGGTAACTGGTGGCTATTATGAGGTAAGTAGTGGCCATTATGAGGTAACTGGTGGCCATTAGTAATTGGTAGACATTTTGAGGAAGCTAGTGGCCATTATGAGGTAACTAGTGGCCATTATGAGGTAACTAGTGGTGATTATGAGGTAACTAATGGCCATTATGAGATAATTAATGGTCATTATGGGATAACTTGTGGCCATTATGAGGTAATTGGTGGCCATTAAATAAGGGAACTGCTAGCCATTAAATGAGGTAACTACTACTCATTAAATGAGGTAACTAAAGTCTAAACAAATGAAGTAACTGCTGGAGGAGGATAAGTGAATTAAACGTGGTCAAGAACCTATTCCACCAGCTCTCGGTACGTCTGGAAATAGACAATCTTCTCTAGCTGTTCGAGAATGGATAATAAAGGAAACGCAAATTCTGTACTCGTTACATGGGCTGCAGACATTGTACGTTTTCGGTCGATCGATTATGCATACGCCAACATAGCGCCGTTCTATGAGCGAACGATGAAGAATAAGGCATGTTAGAAATGTATTGTAGACTGTATTATTTGTAATGATTCCATATTGGACCTGTTTCTTCTTTTTTTTTTACCTCCTATCTATTCTAAAATGATTGTCAGACACAATAATACATTTTTATGTACGCATTAAAGGATTCCTCCACGCCTTAAAGTGTACTGTGAAAGTGGTGTTAGTGCCCATATTGTGTACAGCGAATGTGGTGGTATTGCTAATATTGTTCATAGTGAATGTGGTGTTAGTGTTCATATTGTTCACAGTGAATGTGGAGGTATTGTCCATATTGTTCACAGTGAATGTGGCGTTATTGTTTATATTGTTCACAGTGAATGTGGTGTTATTGTCCCTATTGTTTACAGTGAATGTGGCGTTATTGTTCATAATTTTCACAGTGAATGTGGTGTTATTGTCAATATTGTGTACAGTGATTATGGTGTTATTCTCAATATTGTGCACTGTTTATGTGGTGTTTTTGTCAATATTGTGTACGATGAACGCGGTTCCTGTACCCCCATTGTGTAAGTTGTATGTTTTTGATACATACCATCAAAGAAAAAAAATATAGTAATTTTATGCTAATTCCATATCAGCCCTGTAGTCACTAGGAAGTAATATAAACAACCCAGAACTCACACAGGTCACCATAGACATAGATTACCTCATTAGCTCACATAGAATTAGGCTAGTGATGCAACGGATCCCAGGAAACTCCAACAAACAAGGAAATTACATGGCAGATACATTAGGTAAGATAGGATCCTTACACACAATTTAACACTAACATTTCATTAAATACAGCTAAACAAATCATAATACTCAAACAGAAGACACGATCTGCTGAATGAATAGGTCATGCGGAAAAAGCAGGGATATATTTTTTTTAAATACAAAACCCCATAACAATATTAACAACTTAAATCAAAGACTTAACCACGATCTTCAGACTGAGAAACGGTCACGTACCCCTGAACAACAACATCAATAGAATACAAGTACATCAAACTCCAGCATGTCCACTCTGTGAACACCTAGATGAAGCAGTTGAACATCTCTCTCTTTTCAAAGGTCACTGACATCAGAGCAACTCTACTTCATCAAAGACCTGATAAATGCAACAACTTGTACGGAACAACAAAGGAACTCAAAATACTTGTATATATCGCTACATGAGCCATACCTGCGGATATCACTCCATGAAGATAATACTCAAAATCTACAAGTGGATATCAAAATTGAAGGAATAGACCTGGAGACAGGTCAGAGCTTCAACTACCTTGTATAATGTAACCAGTGATAGAAAAATGTAAAACAGAAATAAACAATAGAATGGGAATATCAAAAATCAATTTAATTTGTAAATAAATAAAATTGTATTTATAAAAATGAAAATTATACTAACATCAAAACAAATAACATATTAGCTTAAACTAAGAAGAGCAAAATGTTATATCTTCTCAAAATTACACATGAAAACAGAACAGAAAATTGTATCTTTTAAACATGGATTTATAGAAGACTATAAAAAAATGGATGGAACGAAAAGAAAACAGACGATGAAGTTTTAGAAAACTATTAAAAACAATTCAAACAAGACAAATGAGATATTTTGGGCTTGTTATAAGAGAACCAATGAGGACCAAAAAGTAATTTTAATGTCATGAAGAACACACTAACATCAAAACAAATAAAACCAGGGATAAAACTAAGAATAGCAAAATGCTATGTCTTTCAACATTCCTATATGGTGCAGAAGCATGGACATTAGACAAGAATACAGAACAGATGATTGAAGCTATGAAATGTGGATATATAGAAGAATAGCTAGAATTGGATGGAAGGAAAAGAAAACAAACGATGAAGTTTTAAAACAACTAAAAATGAAAAGAGAACTACTAAACACAATTCAAACAAGACAAATGCGATTTTTGGGCCATGTTAAAAGACACAACAGCCTACTAAAAATAATCCTGGATGGGGAAAATACAAGGTAAAAGATTCAGAGGCAGACCAAGACTAACATGGACATGTAGCATCAAAAGATGGACAAACCAGCCTATGACAACCTACACCATCAAAGCAAGAGACAGAGCAGAATGGCGCCCATGGTAGCCAACCTTCGTTGCAGAGATGGCACTCGCTGATGATGATGATGACACACCAGTCTACTAGAAATAATCATTGAAGGGAAAGTACAAGGTAAAATAGGCAGAGGCAGATCAAAACTAAGATGGACGAGTAACATCAAATGACATCATATATATATATATATATATATATATATCGAGAGAGTTCGAATGCTAGGAGAGTAGACCCAAATAGAAAATCCGGAGAGAGGGGTCCTAAGGCAGTCGTTGGTGTATTATCCATCGTCAGGCATCCCCTGCAATTCAACTTTGTTTCCGAACGTAAGGACCTAGTCCCTCCTTCGGAACGCTTCAAAGAGGAGACGATAAAAAAAAAGGGGGGGGGGCTAGTGCGTTTTGAGCAAAGCATTATCTCCATATTATTGGGCCAGGCATAGCAAGAAAGCTGAAATGTCAATTCCATCCTCGTTAGGACACAGCAGAAGGAAGACACAATCTCTCATACTCGGCACATGGAACGTTAGAACCATGTGACCTGGATTAAATAACACCAACCTAACAAATGTAGAAAACATCAGGAAAACAGCCCTCATTAACATGGAGCTGCAGAGACTACATGGTGATATTGCAGCCCTTCAGGAAACAAGGCTTGCAGATTGTGGTTCAGTCAGGGACAAAAACAATTACACATCCGTACAAGATCTGACGACTCCTTATTCAATCTTGCACGTCTGAGGTCAAAATTAAAAACAACTGAGACCATAATCGAGGTGCTTCTATTCGCTGATGATGCAGTACTGGTTGCTCATGATGAATCCGTCCTTGCAGTCAATGATTGACAATCTAACTATATCGTGTATATTCTCCCTATCAATAGGTATACAGAAGACTGCAGTGCTTCAACAAGGTGTAGCCAGCCCCGCAGCTATATCATTAAAAAAACATGCCTCTTGAATCTGTGAGAAAGTTCACCTATCTCGGTTCTATAGTCACAACCAATGTCTCCCTTGAAGACGAAATAAATTCCCGAATCGAAAAGACTGCTTCCACATTTGGTAAACTGGATAGAGCATGGGCCAACACCAATTTAACACTCAGGACTAAGATTCGAATTTAGCAAAGTTGTGTTCTTAGTACACTTCTTTATGGATCAGAAACTTGGACTATATATGCAGGGCAGGAGAAAAAGTTTAAAAAATTTCATGTACGTTGCCTTCGTAGGATTATGAACATCATATAGCAGGACAAAGTAACTAACTCTAATGTCTACAACGATTACAAGTCAAACTCCCATCGATCATGACAACACTTAGGATTAGACTAAGGTGGCTGGGCCTTGTAAGAAGAATGACAAACAATCGAATTCCCAAACAAATATTGTATGGCGAACTTAAGGACGAAAAGAGACCAATGGGTAGACCAGTGCTGAGATATAAGGATGTTTGCAGGGCTTCCTTGAGTGATTTTTTTATCAGTGAAAGAAACTGGAAAATTTGGCTGCAGATCGTAGCACATGGAGAGAAAAAAGACAAGGCCAGGTACCGCAAATACACATTGTTCGTTCTGTGGATGGATCTGTCTGTGCAAGGCTGGCAAATTCAGCCACGAGAGAAGCTGATCAGTAAAGCAGCACCCAGTATGAGACAATGATGCTTCATCAAATTACTGACTTATCATGATTGCTTACTACCAACCGTTTGTCAAGACGCCAAAGGCTCTCTCTCTCTCTCTCTATATATATATATATATATATATATATATGGGGGCCTCGGTAGCCTAGTTGGGAAAAACCACCGCACTAGCTACCGACGTTCGAACAACCTGAGTTCGATTCCCGCTAGAATCAGTGTGAATTGTACTCGTGGTTGGAAAAAATACACTCCCCCGGTCGACTCTGCCAGAAAAGCCACTGGCAAACATGGGTATCAGGATAGCACTCTGGTTAGGTGAGGAATGGCGCCTGGCTCGTGACTTACGATGCTTGAAGCGACACTAGACAGAAGTCTCCGAACACTTCTGGATAGGCGGTCAAGCACATATGGGTATAAAACCACGTGCTAAGCGGCCGATTCAAGTCTCGCATCTTTACTTTTATAAATAGATAGATAGATAGATAGACAGACAGACAGACAGACAGACAGACAGGCAGGCAGGCAGGCAGGCAGGCAGGCAGGCAGGCAGGCAGGTAGGTAGGTAGGTAGGTAGGTAGGTAGGTAGGTAGGTAGGTAGGTAGGTAGGTAGGTAGGTAGGTAGGATAGATAGATAGATAGATAGATAGATAGATAGATAGATAGATAGATAGATAGATAGATAGATAGATAGATAGATAGATAGATAGATAGATAGATAGATAGATAGATAGATAGATAGATAGATAGATAGATAGATAGATAGATAGATAGATAGATAGATAGATAGATAGATAGATAGATAGATAGATAGATAGATAGATAGATAGATAGATATGTATATCAATAGGTCGTATATTCTTTGCAGAACGCTACATTCACAACATGCTTCTCTGAAAGAAAATCTGTCCCTAGCCAAATCTCTAATTTCTTCTGCTGTCAGGTTCAGTGTCTCTTTGATGTCTTGAAAACCACCTTCTTCTTGGTCAGCCCCTGTCTAGTCTTCCCTGAGCCATGCCTTCCATTATTGTTCTGTCCAGCCCACTTTGACATGTTCATATGCTAATTTATGTATTTTCACTCGGAAGTGTGGCGAAGGCGCGCCTCACAGCACCAGGGCTGGACGTTGTCAGCGACCCAGAGCTGATGGCTTGAAGGATCGGTGAACCAGAACCATCCAGACTCTGCTCCACCTTTCCGTGGTGCCTCAGTAACAGACTAACCTGTCTAGTCTGGCCAAGCGAGTAGGGATCGAAAAGGGAAGACAATCCGGTACTCAAAAATGTCATGCTGAAGTCGGATGTGTTGGGCCGAAAGACGCAAATATCACAGTTATACTGTAAACCACAACACAACGCAGACACGCCCAATTAGCGTCCTTTTAAGGGCAGATGATGATGAGGTACACTCCTTAAGTCATCGGGCGAACGCAAGCAAGCACTCGGAAGTGTTAGTTAAACCGGAAGTGTTAGTTAAACGCCATGAAGAACGTGTGGCACAATACCAGCAAGGCAGTACAATTAAAATGACTAAGGGCATGTATCTTCCCGATAGAAACATACAGTTGTGAATCATGGACCATCTTGCAAACAGTGAAGAAGATAACTGATTTATTCGAAACAAAATGCTACATAAAAACCTTAAGTTACAGTGGATAATGAAAAAAGAGCAATGAAGAAATGTAAAAAGAATGAAACATTAAAAAGAACGTAGTTGTAAATACCTTCTACACAGGAAATTCAAATACTATCATCACCATCATCATGTGCCATACCGGTTGGCGTAGGCGATCATGTCTTTCCATAATCATCTATCCAAAGTGCATCGTATCAGTTCTGTTGTTGACTGTTTTCTATGCCATGACACCAAGCTATTCAATATTTTCTCTCTTTGTCGTCCGTGATCTTTGTTTCCTATTAGTGTACCAGTTGTAACCAAGTATTCCAACTTTCCTCTTCTCATGATGTTCCCAAAAAATGTTGATTGTTTCTTTCTGATGTTTTTAAGGAGCCCCCTTTTTGTGCTGGCCTTTTTGATAATTTTCTCATTGGTCATTTTAGCTGTCCATAGAACTTTCAACATTCTTCTGAGAAATTCCATCTCTGTGACCTCTAATCGTCTTTTCATTTGTTTGTCTACTGTCCATGATTCGCTTCTATTTTCGCAAATACTTTGACCACGTCAAGAGACACAGCGGGCTGGGAAGAACAATGACGGAGGGCATGGTTCTCAGGCGGCGCTTCAGAGGCAGATCAAGAAGAAGGTGGTTTCTAGACATTAAGACCTTGAACATGACAACATAAGTAGTGGGAGATGTTTTCTTTATAGAGATTCCTTTAGCCGGGCTATGGTTAATGCAATGTTCTGCAAAGGCATGATACCTAATGATGTGTCCTAATAGTTCGGATTGCCTTACAATTATAACTTTTTGTAATTTAAAGTTCTTGATATGCTTTATTAGGAACTGAAATTGTAACTGTCATCCTTTTGCATTCTCATATTATAGTCGGTGACATCGACAGCACATATATAATACAATCTAAAGTCAATACACCAGAGCTTCAGAGGCTTAGTACATCACGATTTTTTAATGACAAGTAATGATAGAGCTTGGGTAATTTTTTTTATGACAAGTAATGATAGAGCTTGGGTAATTTTTTTATGACAAGTAATGATAGAGATTGGGTAAATTATTTTTTTTAATGAGAAGTTATGACAGAGCGTGGGTAAGCTATTTTTAATGAGCAGTAATGATAGAGCTTAGGGAAGTATTTTTTTAATGAGAAGTTATGATATAGCTAGAAAATGGAAGCCTTTGAAATGTGAATTCATAGAAGAATAGGTAGAATTGATTGGAAAGAAAAGAAAACAAACAATGAAGTCTGAAAACAATTGAAAATGAAAAGAGAACTACATGTACTAATCACAACTCAAACAAGAAAAATGAGATTTTTGGGGCATGTTAAAAGACACAGCAGCCTATTAAAAGTAATCTTGGAAGGGAAAATACAAGAGCATACAAGAGGAAATGCCCTACCTGCACCATCAAAGCAAGAGACAGAGCGGAATGGCGCTCCATGGTAGCCAACTTTCAATGTGGAGACGGTACTCAATGATGATGGTGATGATGATGATGACGATGATGATGATGATATGATAGAGCTCGGGTAAACTACTTTTTGTGTGTTAATAAAAGGCGCTGTATGTGTGAGGGTGTGTGTGCGTATGTGGTTTTGCTGCAGTATCAATTAGTGCCTAATTTTGGCACTAATAAAACAGTATCACACAGATACAGATAGAGACTAGACCAGTAAATTATTTTGGGCGTATAAAGAATAAAGTCACCATGCTTAAGGTCAACCTGAAGGGAAAGGTTGAAGTTAAACAGGTAAGAGGACGGCGGATAAAAATAGAATCGTAGCATGAAAAAGGGAAACAGATAATACTGTCAGAGTATACAAATAATGCAATAAACAGATCATAGTGATATTATATTCTGTTTACGATAGGAGGGGAAGCTAGGATTGGTGATTTAGTCGCAGTGACATTCGGTAATGAAGGTGAGCGTTGTGGGTATTATAGCTTCAGGAATACGATATTTTTTCACGTTGTTTTCATCTTCCTCTGCATATTTTTTCCTGTTGTTTGCGAAATGACAGAGGTCAGAGAAAGGTGTTTCTTATGATATCATGTGCGCTGTCGTGTGCGCTTGTCATGTGCGCTGTCATGTGCGCTGCCATGTGGAGAAAGCTGAAAAGCCCTACATGTAATTTTATCCATGACCATCTTTTGCACACACTTTCGATATGTGTTTCAGCTCTTCTAAACCTTCCATTTAATCTGTCATCTTGTGCCTGTAATATGACACTCGTTTTGACTATTTCTGGTTCTTACTTGAGTTACCCATTGAGCTCCTGACTTCTCATATTAAGCCTGCACGAATCTGCCCTTCGATGTACATTATAAGCATTCCCTGTTTGTCCATTTTAGTTATATCTTAAACATTGTTATATTTATTCCTTACCTAAGTAATGAATTTTATTTGTAATTTTCACAAGTTTAAAGATTTTAATTTTGTAAACTTGTAATTTTGACAAGTAAAGATATTGATTTTGTAAAGATGCAATTTTGACAAGTTGTAAAGATATTGATTTTGTAAAGATGTAATTTTGACAAGCTGTAAAGATTTTTATTTTTGTAAAGATGTAATTTTGACAAGTTGTAAAGATTTTGAATTTGTAAAGATGCAATTTTGACAAGTTGTAAAGATATTGATTTTGTAAAGATGTAATTTTGACAAGCTGTAAAGATTTTTATTTTTGTAAAGATGTAATTTTGACAAGTTGTAAAGATTTTGATTTTGTAAAGATGCAATTTTGACAAGTTGTAAAGATAGTGATTTTGTAAAGATGTAATTTTGACAAGCTGTAAAGATTTTGATTTTGTAAAGATGCAATTTTAACAAGTTGTAAGTAAAGATTTTTATTTTGTAAAGATGTAATTTTGACAAGTTGTAAAGATTTTGATTTTGTAATGATGTAACTTTTGACAAGACTGTATTTGAGCCACTTAATGTGTGCCAAATATAACGAAAAATAAATAGTAATCGAGTCAGTTTTTGTGCGCCTAGAAAACTTGTATCTATTTGAAAGTATTTATCCGCGTATATGTAAAGTAAATGAAAGCTTCTGTTGCACCTACAAGTAGTTATATGGAATATGATGCCATATTTATCCTGGATCATTCGCACATTTCGTTCGTGATTTCATTAATGTCACGCCAGGCCGTCCCACTTTCCAAGAGAAGATCTCTGATACAAATATTTAAAGGATGTGTATTCTCTTGAAAAACATTTCAGACCCAAAAAATAACAATATTTGGGAATTTAACCAGACTCGTGTGATTAGTAACACTTTATTGATGTTTGTTCCACAGTTGAAGAGAAATGCTTAGTTAGAAGTGAACAGCTGAACTGATTAGCATGACCATAACACTTTATTAGGGAGCCGCGATAACTCAGTGGTTAGTGAACTGGACTACAAAGGACAAGAGGTAGGGTTCGATCCCAAGCGACGGCTCAAGTTCACCGAGTCTTTAATGGGTACCGGATTTTTTTCTGGGAAAGTAAAACGGCACGGGCGTAATACCAACCATATTACCAAAAAAAATCATGTGCCGAGGGTCTGTACTATTTATGGTCACTAACACCATATTTCCTATACGCCACTTGGCGTGACGAGGTTACTTTCTTTTTTTCTTTTTTTACTTATAACACTTTATTGAAATGTAATAGACAGTTGAAGAAAATGCCATCTTAAGAAGTGTTTAACTGAACTGATTAGAAACTATAGAAATTTAGACGTGGAGAGATATGAATACCTATGCTAACAGCCGCGATACCTGATGATGATGATGATGATGATGATGGTGGTGGTGATGATGATGATGATGAAAAATATGATAATTTATCTGATTCGAAAAACAATATCAGAAGGTATTATAAGGTCTTAGAAGTTTTATTTTCAACACAAACAGTAGTGAAATGCATCAAATCCACGCTTTCTCAATCACGATTTTCTAAAATCCCGTACCAGAACTAGAGAGAGAGAGAGAGCAGCCATACATTATTTTCCCGTATTCAACACCCTTCAAATGACAAGAAAAAATATGTTTGTCAGAAAATCCCAACTTCATCAATAATTAAACGTACATTCAATATAATAAAAATGTCAAAATTGTGCACTCGTTTAAATAATCAACAACTTCTATTTCTGCCATAATGCCTCACTAAGTTGCTGCACAAAACTCCTAACTTATCTAACATTTTCCTAGCTTACCTCTGACTTAACGGGATTCCAGGTGTTTGTTTCTGTAAATTCTGAGGTGCAGCTGAAAACAGGAAAAACAATGGGATGCGCTGTTCTAATCACATCTTACTCGCTTCTGAGCACGTGCACAAAAACAGCACTTGACATTTTCTCCAGATAAAAGCTATGTCTTTCTGCCTCAGACTTTGCAAATGTAGTCATTTTGACGCGTAATTCCTCGTTTGTCTTACATAATTATCAATCATCCATGATTACGTCATTTATTCTATTCTTGTGGGCAATCAGCCAGACGATATGGCTGGAGATTAAAGGTCGCGTGGCCAGTATAGTAGCCACAAGACGCTTGAGACAAAGTGTTTATCTCACAGCCACTTTCCAGGTCCGAATTTTTGTATTTTCGTGCCGAGATTCGAACCCGCTTCCAATGAGAATAAGAATAAAAATAGTAATCACTAAAGTGAGGAAAAATTTAAAAAATATAAAAAATAAGATTAAAAATATAAGAATTAGAACAAAAATAGTAATCACTAAAGTGAGGAAAAATTTAAAAAATATAAAAAATAAGATTAAAAATATAAGAATTAGAACAAAAATAGTAATCACTAAAGTGAGGAAAAATTTAAAAAATATAAAAAATAAGATTAAAAATATAAGAATTAGAACAAAAATAGTAATCACTAAAGTGAGGAAAAATTTAAAAAATATAAAAAATAAGATTAAAAATATAAGAATTAGAACAAAAATAGTAATCACTAAAGTGAGGAAAAATTTAAAAATATAAAAAATAAGATTAAAAATATAAGAATTAGAACAAAAATAGTAATCACTAAAGTGAGGAAAAATTTAAAAAATATAAAAAATAAGATTAAAAATATAAGAATTAGAACAAAAATAGTAATCACTAAAGTGAGGAAAAATTTAAAAAATATAAAAAATAAGATTAAAAATATAAGAATTAGAACAAAAATAGTAATCACTAAAGTGAGGAAAAATTTTAAAAATATAAAAAATGGTAAGTAAGAAGCTTTACGTGATAAGTGGACTACACAGACTAAACGACGTTTCGGCCCGATAGGCCTTCAGCGGGAACAAACAAAAACACACACTCAAAACTAATAACGAAACAACCAAAACAATCGAAATGTGTTAAAGAAAACAAAATTATCTATCCTGTGTGTAAACAGAGGTCACAACGAAAACTTCTAACTAGTACAATATTTTCTATTTTTTTTTAATTTTTCCTCACATTCAGCTTTACTGCAGCTTCGTATTTTTATGCCTTAACCTCTTTAAAAAAGTAAAGTGCCCTGTCACGTCAATGGTCGTATATGGAATATGGTGTTAGTGACCATAATTGTTACAGACCTCCGGCACATGATTTTTTTTTGAGTAATGCGGTCAGCATTACGGCTATGTTGCTTTATTTTCCCAGATAAAAATCAGGACCCATTTAAGGCTGGTTGGATATGGAAGCTATCGAGATAGGATCGAACCCGACCTTTTGTCCTTAGTAGTCCAGTTCACTAACAACTGTGCTCTCGCGACAGAATAACAACAAAGTGTTATTTAAAAGGGAGAAGCTGCAGTAGCTTTGAAATGTCAAACGAACCACTAAAGACAAGAGGTCTGTTTAGATCCAGATCCATAGCTGCTAGATTTACAAAGGCTTAATTGAGTCCTGATTTAGGGCGGACTGAAGTAATACCGTCCAAATTCCTCATATGCTGCTGATGATTGAGAAATTTGGACACTAACATCCTTTGGACCAAATTTACATAAATCAACTTAAAAATCATTTATGTTGGTTAAAAGGAAAATGTGACATCATTTCTAACTAGTACAATTTTATAGAAAATGTGACATCATTTGTAACTAGTACAATATGAAAGAAAATGTGACATCATTTGTAACTAGTACAATTTTATAGAAAATGTGACATCATTTGTAACTAGTACAATATGAAAGAAAATGTGACATCATTTGTAACTAGTACACTGTGAATAAAAGGTGTTTCTACTAAACAACAGGATGAACTGTGTGAACCAACTGTATAGTTGTGTACAAGAGAGAGACTGAGTACGAAGAGAAAGAAAGAGTCAGACACGCTCTATGAGTGTCTGTATGAGTTTGTATGACATTGTAATTACAGTGTAGACTTTAGACTTTATTTCAGACTGCCATGACTGTAGCTGGAGCACTTCCATATCCGTTCCATCTACCATCGATGTGTTCGTCTACAGATTGTTCATGTCATTCATTAAACGTGTAGCCTTCTTTTTGCGCTGACATTTCCTGCTTTCGCCCTTCGTGGCGCTGAGCTCTACCATTCCTTGACATGACAGTGTAGATACTTTCATAACAACAAAGAGACAGATATATATATATATATATATATATATATATATATATATATGTATATATATATATATATATATATATATATATATATATATATACTCCCGTGTGTTACCGGGGCCTCATTATGTGGGAAGTAAAGAATAGTGACACTGTGACCTTCCAGGCATGTCGTAAGAGGCAACTAAGGAGATGGATCGATGGCTTGACAAGCTGTCATTGTAAAATGTATTGTTATGGAAACAGCGCCATATATTTTAGAGTAGTATTCTCTGCAATATGTGCCACTTTGGCACGCAAGGTTTCTGTTTTTGACATTGTGGTTCTGTCCTATGTGCCGACCTCGGCTCGAAAGGACAATAGATAGATAAAATAAAATATATACGAACCATAGATTTTAGAAGCGGTGATCTCTGCAATATGTGCCATTTTGGCACGCAGGGTTTCTGTTTTTGAGATTGTGGTTCTGCCCTATGTGCCGTCTTCGGCTCGAAAGGACAATATATATATATATATATATATATATATATATATATATATATAAAGGAAAACACATACAAGTGGGAGTGCAGGTAAAAGAGACTGATTAAAGAAAGAGTATAAATTTTAGAGAGTTTGAAAGAAATATATTAAGCTAGAGAGAGAGTGAGAAGTATAAAAAAGATAGGAGCAGAAAGGAAATGAGAAGAAGGAGCTAAAGCATGAAAAAAGAATGTGATAAAGAGTAGAATAGATGGAAGAAGCAGATAAAGCGAGTACAAATTTTTGAATGCACCGTTGCGCGCATCATTTTATGAGAGGATTGGGTGTGGGTAGATGATAGAGTTTTGAAATCCACTCACAAACACAAGATATCAATTATGCTAATATGTCACTACAGGTGTGAAAGTCATAGCATGATGAAAGCTTTTAACCAGGTATGTGCTAACCAGATGGAATATGTCAAATGATAGAATGATGTGACCATTTCTCTTCCAGAGATCATTAAGATGTTGTTTTTGTATGAGTGTTGTTTACTAATGGAATAAGAAAATTACCATCAGTATATTCTTCCTTTCTTTCTCTCCCGGTATATTCAGTGAATTAAACAATATTTCATCTTCTTCTTTTACTCGGAAGCTTTTCGCCTTCGTCGTTGATCATTCAAATTGCTGTAACTTGGCGTAGACGTACTGAGATATGCTTTACAGTAAGCTGTTTTATCCGCGAGTTTTGGTCGAACCATCATTTTTCAGCAAGAGTTTTCGGTACGGAAAAGCCTTCCCTCTTTATATTCCTACTGACTTGATCATTTAGTCTGTTTCCAGATTCACCATGTAATGGTGGAATAGAATCTTAATATGTGTATGAATCGCTGACTCTTTTTAGCACAAGTTTTGTTGTATGGTTTGGTCAGACAATTTTTAAACAGCTGCCTCTCTGTGGGACGCTCGTTGTGAGTTTTTTTTCTCTTTTTTTTCAGTCTGTCTTCTCTTCTGCTTACGATAGTATTGATACAGCGTTTTAAACTAAACTATAACAAAAATGATATCCTGAAGTAAAACAACCCCACTGCCTTGTGGGTGAGACTTTTTAGTCAAAGGCTAGCGGAGCCAACCGTAAACAAACCGACGGAAGACAACAGAAAACCACCGTCGTAACTTCTTTGTACAATCATAAATCGCCACCTGGAGTCTGTAGAAATGTGGTTTTACAGAAGTATGTTGAGAATACCATGGACAGCAAAGAAGAGTAATGAAAATGTTCTGAAAAAGGCCAAAGCAAAAAGAGAGCTAATTTCCAATATTAGGAGGAAAGAATTATAATTTTTTGGCTATGTAATGAGAAGAGAACAACTGGAATATATTGTAACAACTGGGAAAATTGTCCCTCAATTTTTCCAGTTGTTACAATATATTCCAGTTGTTCTCTTCTCATTACATGGCCAAAAAATTATAATTGTTTCTTCCTAATATTGGAAATTAGCTCTCTTTTTGCTTTGGCCTTTTTCAGAACATTTTCATTACTCTTCTTTGCTGTCCATGGTAGTTTCAACATTCTTCTGTAAAACCACATTTCTACAGACTCCAGTGATTTTCTTGTCTGTTGTCTTATTGTCCATGATTCGCATCCATATGTTAAGACTGGCTCTACATAACATTTAAGAACTCTTTTTTTCTTGTTTCTATTGTCAAAAATGGATTGCATAGTATCTTCCTCATTTTTTGGAAAGCTGCTTTTGCCTGAGCCATTCTGCATCTCACCTCTTTTATTCATCTTCCGTCTGAGATTAACAAAGTTCCCAAATATTTAAAGTCAATATCTCTCAATAATATCAGCTCATTTAATGTACAAGATACCATAATTTTCGTCTGTTATGACTTAGATAGGGACGATGTTTGACAGTGATAAAAGAAGAATTAATAAAAAGAAATGTTCCATTTATTATAGTCAGTTGACAAATATAACATTATATGGTTTTAAAAATTAGTTTGAATAAATAAAGAACACGTATACAGACCAATATTTTAAATATTCTAGAGCTGACCCTAATACATCAGAAATGATGACAATTAATATTGATCAACTTTTATGTAACTGATGCTAAATTTAATCATGCAAGAAAAGCAGCGACAAATAACAAACAACAACAACAAAAAGAGGTTGTGACGAGAAGAACCAAAATCATAGAAAAATGGAGTAGATAATTGGCGTAACACTAATTCTGAGTTCCATTTAAAAGCGCAAAGCTAATTGGATTGGACAAGGTAAAACGGGTTAACTACAAGCAGCATCCCGCAACAAGCACTAACAAACAGACGCATCAACAAAAGGAGAAAAATAAAGCATTTAGAAAAATAGATTAGCGAAATATCAAATGCTACACACACAAATCTGTAGAGGCAAACAGCAGTGATATGTCAAGAGCAATTCAATTTCCTCAAAGCTGTGATGCACAAGAGGATATATAAGAGAGAAAGGGAAATATGTGTGTGTGTGTATATATATATATGAAATGCAACATGGCACAGATGTGCGTGTGCACCCTTCTTCTCACCATCGTATGTAATGTCGTGCTTATATTGACAGACAATTCTTTCACATCCATCAGTTTTCCATTTTGTATTGATTTCATTGACAATAATGTCATTATGTTCTACTTAATTATCATATTTTCCTCCCATCCCACATATTTCTTTCTATCGTTCTTAGCTAGCTTCCTTTTAAGCTGTTTCAAGGTTTACAAGATTTTCTACCTAAATATATGTTTCTTAGAAACATGTGTATTGGTAGCCGCGATAACTCAGTGGTTAGTGAACTGGACTACAAAGGACAAGAGGTAGGGTTCGATCCTACCGACGGCTTCCGGTTCACCCAGCCTTTAATTGGTACAGGATTTTTTTCTGGGATAGTAAAGCGGCACGGGCGTAATACCGACCACATTACCCCAAAAATCATGGGCCGAAGGTCTGTAAAATTTATGGTCATTAACACCATATTCCCTATACGCCACTTGGTGTGACGGGGGTACTTTACTTTTTTTTTTTACTTTATATGTTTCTTCATATTTCTCAAATCTTATGTATTTTCTAGTTAAACTTGTCTCTAGTTACCGTTTTCCCCACAATATTTTATATTTTTTTTTAGTAACACATTTTCATGATTTGCCTGTTATTAATGTACATGCCTAATTTAAGAGATTTCGTGTATCTCTTACTTAGGTCGTACCAAGAATGAAAAGTTTCAAAAATGGCCACAGCAAGCAATCGGAGAACATAACGATCTTTTGACTATTGTGAAAAAGCGCAAAATTAAATTGATTTGGTCACGATCGTCTGGGGTAACAAAAACCATTTTCAAAAGAACTGCAAGAGGAACAAGAATGAGAGGTGGGCAGAGAAAGAAACCAGAAGATAACATAACAGAATGGACAGGTCTCGACTTTGTAAAGTATCAAGTAATGACTCAAGAAACAGAGAAATGGAGAAAGTTGACGGAGACTGTCAGTTTTGCCCCATCGACTCTAATGATTATTGGATGAAGAAGAAGAAGAGACCCAAAACGACACAGTGTTTCTCAACATTCATTAAATTCTCTGAGCACCAGGTTGATATCCCCACAACAGAGAGTGTATATTATATACCTTTTAATTGTTAAACATTGGGCTATATTATTCTGTGTCTATGAATTAAACATTTTACACTGACAGCGGCCTACGTCATGATGCAGTTTTCTGTTTAATTTCGAATTCTAAGGTTTCTTTTACGTGTTCAACTTCGACAGATTTCTTTTACGTGTTCAACTTCAGCAAACTTCTTTTACGTGTTCAACTTCAACAGATTTCCTTTACGTGTTCAGCTTCAACAAATTTCTTTTACGTGTTAAAAGTCCACTGATTTCATTTACATGTTCAGCTTCAACAAATTTCTTTTACATGTTAAAATTCCACTGATTTCATTTACATGTTCAACTTCAACAAATTTCTTTTCGTGTTCAACTTCAACAAATTTCTTTTACGTGTTCAACTGCAACAAATTTCGTTTACATGTTCAACTTCAACAGATTTAATTTACATGTTCAACTTCAACAAATTTCTTTCACGTCTTCAACTTCAACAAATTTCTTTCACGTCTTCAACTGCAACAAATTTCTTTTACGTCTTCAACTGCAACAAATTTCTTTTACATGTTCAACTTCAACAGATTTAATTTACATGTTCAACTTCAACAAATTTCTTTCACGTCTTCAACATCAACAAATTTCTTTCACGTCTTCAACTTCAACAAATTTCTTTTACGTGTTCAACTTAAACACAAAGATACCAGTTTCCCATCTCGTTCCGATATGACAAGATACTTGATCTCATTTATTCTGACATAATATAGCACTATAATTGTGGGGGTGGGTAGACTTATTTTCACATTAGATTCCAATCAGCTGTTAGAAGACACCGTAATCAAGTGAGATCACGTTCATGTTGTGATCCTGCCTACCGATCTCAAGGTTTACTCTTAAAATGTCCAGTAGGAACGAGACTCTTCAGTCGATGCAACCTATTTCGGAATGAGTACGTGTTACATGTCAACAGGACCTTTTTTTTGGAGTCCGCAGATAAAAAAAAACAAAGAGGAAGACCAAGGTATTCTTGGAGAAGACAGACGGAAGCAGAGATGAAGATGATGGGGAAGACATGGAATGATCGTAAAAGAATGCCAAGAAACAGAACGCTTGGAAAGTGTTTTTTCAAGACCTATGCTCCACAGGGAGCTGAAAGGTAGAAGAAGAAGAAGACATGTTGCATGTAGATTGGGAAGATAATAGAAGCTAAGACTCCCGCACCTCATAAGGTATTGATCGTGTAGTATGAAGTTTAATACTTTACACACTTACTACATAAATATGTCGAGGTATCATTCATTTTTATTCTGATCAAATCACTAAAGATAGGTAGCAAGATATCACGTTGTGGTTAGTGCACTCTCCCGCATACCTGAAGATTTCGGGGTTCAAAAACCAGTTGAAGCAAACATCTTTTTTCGATCTAAAAGACTCTCAAGGTCAACCCAACCTGTTAAATGGATACAAAATATATTCTCTAGGGAGGGGGAGGAAAAGTAGCGAGAAAGGGAGCTAACTGCACCACATTTTGAAGCTCAGGTGAGATTAATACTATCAAGTTACTATAGTTCACATATTCGTGCCCACAGTGTTGATTAATTATCTCGGAAACTGTTTGATGAATTTCTGTAATTCTTTTTTCGTGAAATCTTATTTTTTCACCGACCTTCAGTCTGATTTTTTGCCCTACAGTCATGCATTTAGGAAAGATTTTTGCTTATTTTAGGTATATAAAAGTATGAATTGCTTCCTTGTCCTAAATTTTAGGAATTGTAAATACCCACATTTGTTGTAATCAACTCACGATTGAAAAAGGCAAATAAAAAAAAAATACTTCATTACCCAGTGACAATTGCTATGGGACTACTTTTACTTTCCTTGTCAAGAATCACTATATATATAAATAACTCCTTACGTGATTAAGTCGAAAATCGTAACCTGAAACTACGTCATATGTGCTAAAAGTTATCAAATCGTGTAGTAAATGTACAGTATATATCAGTCAAACAATGAATACACCGACTTCTCAAAATAGAACAGTGAAGGTCGTGCACACGCCATTTTACACCTCTCTCAACAGCCAGTGAACGAAGGTGTAATTCTCAGAACGAATCTTGCACAGCTAGTAGCTGTAAGTGTAAATAACTGGTTCAGACCTCAAGTGCAAGGTCAAGTTCGTGACCCTTGACTGCAAAAGGAACAGAACAATCACGTGAGATTTCGTTTGATAAAGATGGGACAATGGCGTTAATAGTTTATGGAAAGCAATCAGAAGTATAGCCTTTTACGTGTTCACACACAGTTGGCAGTAGGTTGAAGTTTATCGCTACTATTAACTACAAGGTAGACCAACATAGAACTGGAGTCGTCAGTCGCTGGACACTGAGGGAATTGTTGAGGAGGGGATCTGAGCACCTATGGACATGTTCGGAGTGCAATGATGATGACCCGCAAATAACTCAATAACTCAATAACTACAGGGTGTTTTACCGAGCAGCACTCTCTTATGGATGAGTTCGCCACAATCGGAATGATATGCAGTTAGGCAATGAAATGGTGATGGCTCATCTAGCTTGCTGCTTACACACATTACTAAGTAGTGCTGTATTTTGAATTTTGACATAATTAAACTTGGCCCTATATGAAGATAGTTCGCCATTTCTTTCCTTATTGGCAGTGACTCTGCTAGTCGAAGATCGCAGCCATTGTCTCTGCAAATGAGATCCTCTGCATGTCATCACGAAGTGGGGACCATAACTGGCATTACTTGTCGGCTGCTCCAACAACACCTTCCATCACCTGCTCCAATGGCTTCACGTAATCCTGATAGAGGAGCTAAACGGGAGCTCCAACTTGATACATGCACTTTCGAGAGAATATAGCGGAAGGGCTGGATCACCTACGTCAACCGGTATGGCACATGATGATGATGAGGTAGTGCTGAACTTAAACGTGCTAAAATTAAAAGATGCCAGTTGGACAATAAATTAAATCAAGGGTTTTAAGTAATCATGTATTAGAGGCATTTTAAACCTAGAAGACGGTAAAAGAAAAATTTTCTTTTATAAATTCCGGAATAACTGCAATGAAAACACAATAAGTATATAAGTACACAAACAAAAGATGTTAATTCTGAGAAGAAAGAAAGTAAACGAGTAATTATGTTGAAATGCCAATAAAAAATATTACAATGGATTTAAAGAATTAAAAGAAAAGAATTAAAACAAATTAAATCAACTTGTTTGAACCCGTAAATTAAAGAGACTTAGTAACGTAGAGTTCATGTCATAAGAATCGTCAACTGTAAAAATGAAATGCCAATATTTGCTGATTATTTTTTTAGCCCTCAGTGAAGAGCGATTGGCGGTCAGTTCTACTTAAGATATGATGCAAAGTATGCACAATGATAGTTCATGTAGCTTGCTACTTAAACATATCACTCATCCAACCACTCTGTGGTGGTTCATAGAAAAACACCGCAGAAAAAAACATGGAAAGAAAAATCATCGCTGGAAAATATAGCAGGTAAAATTCGTCGCAAGAAAATTCAACGTTGGTAAAATTCATTGCAGGAAATATCATCTCTGGGGATATTTATCGCGGGGAATATTCGTCACAGGATTCTGTAGGCAACAAGGCAAAGATGTAAAAAGAAGAAGTTAGTAGAACGTTAGATGGTAGAATAGTACCAAGAGATAAGGGCTATAATGGTGCCGGCTCATATGAAGGAAGGACGTCATTAATATGATTCGCGTAATAACTTCACAAAGTGAATTAATTATAATTAGTTGGTACTGTGTCGGTACTGTGTCGGTACTGTGTATTGATATAAAAATGTACGACTAAAGCAACTTGAACTGCAGGCATACCTTAGAAAGAAAGTTAAATAATTAGCTGCAGTTATTAACTCTTTCCGTACGTTTCGCTGCATCATGCGTCACTCCCAGCTTGATTAGTATTAGCCATCATCAAATCATACTCTTTTTACATGTCTTGTATCATCTTGGTATTGGTGAAATCTAATACCTTGTTCAGTTATCTAAAAATGCATATATAATATGTTATATAATAGATAAATATAAGTATGTAGATTGATACTTAAAACCATGCAAATGTTTGTCTCTGAAAACTTCTCCGTTGCATTGCTAAAAAAGCTTCCGTGCGGAAAGCGTTAAGAACACGTGTATATGTTGATTTTTGATCGGGCTACTGCGTCCATGGGAGCCACGATAGCTCAGTGTTTAGTGAACTGGACTACAAAGGACAAGAGGAAGGGTTCGATCCTAACCGACGGCTTCTATGTTCACCCAGCCTTAAATGGGTACCAGATTTTTTTCTGGGAAAGCAAAGCGGCAAGGACGTAATACCGACCACGCTGTCCCAAAAATCATGTGCAGAAGGTCGATTCACAATTATGGTCGCTAACACCCTATTCCTTTCTAAATCATATTTAAAAAAGATCGATACATGTGAGATGCGATGCTTGAGAAAAGTAACAACAAACACAAGAAGAGATAGCCAAATGAAACCATAAGAAAAATGGTAGGAACAAAACCCTGCCAAGAATATTATATATATATAGAACAACAACAACTTAAATGGTTTGGCCACCTGGTCAGAATGAATCCGCACCAATCACCATCAAGGGCGTTCTTCTCGGGAATGTGTGGAAAAAGACCAAGAGGAAGACCCAGAAGAAGATGATAGATAATTCCCTAATTCAGACAGTTCGAGCAGCTCAAGAACGATAAATGATGTAAACACGATACCTTTTCGGTACCAGTTAGAAAGAGAAAAGAAGAACACTCTATTTCCTCCCTATACGCCACTTGGCGTAATGGGTTCATTACTTATTACTTCACTGCTCCCATGTGATTTAGTAGTTTGAACGAGACAAAGGAAAATATGATGTTTAGATTTTGCACAAACTAGGTTTAACAAAAGTAAAGTTTTGTGTGCGGATAATAATATGACGCGAAGTACAATATTATATCATTTGTTTTTAAATCGGAAACTGACAGTTGTATAAATGCCACAAATACCAACAGTATAACAATTATCAAATGGACAACAACAACATGAATCGACAGTAATATATACATCTTTTAACACAGAGCGCAAGTTTTAATAAAAGTTATAAGAACTATCAAAATAAATATTATTTGTAATTTCTCAGAATTAAACAGCTGAACACAATTTTTTTTCAAATATTCTAACACTCGCTGTGATGTATTAAGTGCAACACATCTAAAGGAATTTATTTTAATGAATTCACATCCTCTTAATGCATGTTCTTTTGAGTTGTCGGCGCCAGTCCTACAAACGTTTTATCTGTTTAATCTGGAGTCTTAACTGTTTCACACGAAAAGTGAAGTAATGAGCTGTAGAAATCAAGAACACATAACAATTAAAACTGCCTGATATGTCTGCGGAAGCCCAACAAACATTTTATTCAATTTTTATAGTACTGAAATCATTTCAGACGAAAACTGAAGTAATGAGCTGCAGAAAAGCTGTGATGTATGATAATGTTCGAGTTGTTGGTGGAAGTCCTACAAACGTTGTATTCCCCAATCCCGCTTTTCTCAACATCTATGTCTTTATTTATTTCTATATAGCAGGTTAGTGGGGTAGAGTTCTGCCCTACCAAAGGAGGAGTAAAACGTCTCCTTTCCTCCGCTAGTCTTCGGGACACTCCTGGGCAAGGTGGAGCTCCCGTTTAACCCCCCCCCCCCCTCTTATCAGGGTTATGTGAAGCCATTGGAGCAGGTGGTGGGTGGTGTTGTGGGAGCAGCCGACAAGTAGTGCCGGTTATGGTCCCCACACCGCGATGGCAGGCAGAGGATCTCATGCATAGAGACAATGGCTGCGATCTCCGACTAGTACAGTCACTGCCAAGAAGGAAAGGAATGGCAAACTACCTTCTTAAATCGCCTGGACTAATCATGACAAATCACAACCTTATATTAGAGAGATCGCGGATGACAAAGAGAGAAAATACTGGATAGCTTGGTGTCATGGCATGAAAAACAGTCAACCACAACAGAACTGATACGATGCACTGTAGATAGAAGATTGTGGATGGACATGATCGCCTATGCCAACCTGTATGGCACATGATGATGATGATATCTTTATTGTACTATTTATATTCACTGTTTGCAGTCTTGCGGTGTCAATAAACTGTGTTCAGTTTTATTTCAGATATAGCCAGAACCTTCAATTCCTACAATTATCGTTTATGAATCCTGCTATGAATTTTCCTGCGTTTAATTTTCTCGCGATGAATATTTACCTGCGATGAAATTTCCCAGCGATAATTTTCCTTTCCATGTTTATTGTGCGATATTTTTTTCGCGCTCAGCTCTACGGTACCATCCTTCTTGTACCGAGCTTAACTCCCAGTTCTCGGGCTCCGTGACTACACCATCATCAATCACGGTATCAAGATCCCATAAACCATCTAAGAATATCTTTAATATTTATCTGGCGTGCCTAAAGTTCCTACTACTGGTTCGTTCTCTTGAAGCAAAAATGTCAGCTCTTTCGTTGATGCGTCTTTCTAAATAACTGGAAACCTTTGATCAATGAAAGTCTGCAAACTACAAGTTCGTGACAAAGTCATCCATTCTGTACTTGGTGATCAATGAAAGTCTGCAAACTACAAGTTCGTGACAAAGTCATCCATTCTGTACTTGGTGATCAATGAAAGTCTGCAAACTACAAGTTCGTGACAAAGTCATCCATTCTGTTATTGGTGATCAATGAAAGTCTGCAGATAGATAGATAGATAGATAGATAGATAGATAGATAGATAGATAGATAGATAGATAGATAGATAGATAGATAGATAGATAGATAGATAGATATATAGATAGATAGATAGATAGATAGATAGATAGATAGATAGATAGATAGATAGATAGATAGATAGATAGATAGATAGATAGATAGATAGATAGATAGATAGATAGATAGATAGATAGATAGATAGATAGATAGATAGATAGATAGATAGATAGATAGATAGATAGATAGATAGATAGATAGATAGATAGATAGATAGATAGATAGATAGATAGATAGATAGATAGATAGATAGATAGATAGATAGATAGATAGACAGACCGACAGACAGATAAATAGATAGATAGATAGACAGACAGACAGACAGACAGACAGACAGACAGACAGACAGACAGACAGACAGACAGATAGATAGATAGATAGATAGATAGATAGATAGATAGATAGATAGATAGATAGATAGATAGATAGATAGATAGATAGATAGATAGATAGATAGATAGATAGATAGATAGATAGATAGATAGATAGATAGATAGATAGATAGATAGATAGATTGATAAATATAAAGTATGATTGATTGATTGATCGATTGATTGTTTGAATGATTCATTCATTCACTATTTCATTGATTGATTCTTAGATCTATTATTATGAAGAATATTCAATAGGACTTAATGTAACAATAACATAAAATAGACCCCACCAAGTAATAAAAAGAGCTAATAATAGGAAAAAAGCAAACAGAAAGACAAGAACCGATTATAAATCACCCGGCACCGATGGGATATCAAGGGAAGCAATTAAGGTATGAAGTGAGACAGATGTCAATTGGTTGAGCAGAAACCGGAGTATAGTCAGAAGGAACTTGAAAGTGTTGGCATAAAGCCAAGTTGGGTCTGTAAGCAGAAGGCTGAACAGTGAAATATTTACTCTGAAGCTAACAAGAAATGGTGCTAGATTTGAAGATAAATTCACACGATGTTGGAATAGAAAACAGTGATGAATACTGAAGTAATGGTCATATCGAAGAAGCAATCGTCACCATCATGCAACATCTAAATAAACGGGACAAATCTGAAACAGGTGCTGAGCATCAAATACTTGGGCACAATAATAACATCAGATGGAAGGTGCACCACAGAAATAAAAAGCAGAACAACTCAGGCCAAAATCGCTTTTCAGACCATCAAAAACTTATTTTGCAAATGGTCTATGTCAATAGAAGTGAGAAAGGGGGTTTACCGGTGCTATATAGTCTCTTCTGACCTATGGAAGCAAATCATGCACAGTAGACAAAAAGAATGAAAAGACGATTAGAGGTCCCAGATATGAGATTTCGCAGATGAATGTTGAGAGTTCCCTGGACAGCTGAAAAGACCAATGAGGACATTCTCAAAGAGGCCAACACAAAAAGGGAACTCTTAAGAAACATCAGAAAGAAACAATCAACATTTTTCGGGCACATATTGTCACGCGGAAAGTTGGAAAATTTGGTTTTTCTTCTTCTACCTTTTCAGCTCCCCGTTGAGCATAGGTATTCAACAAACACTTTCCAAGGCGTTCTGTTTCTTGCCATTCTTTTAAGATCATTCCATGTCTTTCTCATCATCTTCATTTATTCTTCCATCTGTCTTCTCCAAGACTATCTTGGTCTTCCTCTTTATCTTTTTCCTTAGGGGTTCCATAAAGGGCCTCTTGTGTAAAGAGAGAAGAAACTGGATAGTTTTGCGTCAGGGCATGAAAATCAGTCAACAACAAAATTGATACGTTACACTGTGGGTAGATAATTGTGAAATTATATGATCGCCTACGCCAACCGGTATGGCACATGATGATGAATGAGAATTATGCAGTAACAATAAAAATTAAAACTTTCTTCGGTTTCTTTCTTCATGTATTTTTCTGTCTTCATCTGTTTAGTTCATCTTTTGTTCAACTCGTTTAGTCACACTTTGTTTTTTATGTTGCATTTCAGTTCATTGATCCTCATGCTGAATTCATCTGGAACTGCTTCGTTTATTTTGTTTTCTCTGACCTTCCTGAAGTATGAGAGCTGCAGTTGTGTAGATCTAACATCCTACTTTCCTAGCCCTCCACTTGAGCATCCATCTAACATGTAGTTATAGATAATTGTGCTTCACCGTTTGTTGTCGTTGTCCTTGTATTCTGAAGAAGGCCACAAGCCGAAACGTCAGTATTGTGTTGTGTTCCTTCCTTGTAAAGCTGTCATCATACTTTGAAGTGTTTAGCACACCCTACCACTGGCTCTTTGTTACCAGCTTTACCGCAGCATTGCAATTATTTGCCTGTTCCCCGTGTAGAACTAACGACGAGGCTTTGGCGAGGGTTCACACCCAGCTTAACTCTCTCACGTGGACTAACACTTTATTTTTTAAATCATTATTTTTCTTGCCTGTAACCTCTTCCCTTCTAGCTTCATCGTTAGGGATCATCTCTTCCTAATCCTTTAGTTCAGGTTATCCTTTTCTCTTTTTCCATTTTTTTTTTTTACATCTGCCTACGGTTCCTTTTTGTAAACGCTGTCTCTCCTGCTTTGTTTAGTCACGTGTTTAGTAGTGGTTTATTATCTGGCTACTTACTGTTATGGTGTTCACACACATTTCCTCACCGAACCTCGTGGCGATGTCTTTACAAGGCTCTGACCAAGTACAAATCTATGTCATCGTCGTGATTGTGCTGGCCCGTCTTGTCAAACTGACGAAGTTTGGCAGAAATGTTACATACATGTATTGTGTCCTCCTTTTAGTAAAGCTGCTTTATGCAATTTTTAAATTTATTTTTCCTGTTGACCCAACTGATAAACCTGTTCACAGAAATTAGGAGGTAAGTAATAACAACAAAGAAGAACATTGACTTCATCTCCAAATGATCTTCCCTAATAAAGTGAAATATTAGTTCACTCGACTACAACAGGTGTCACGTGATATTATTTTTCTGTACGTGACGGTGCAGTAGTCTGAATTATGAGTTATCTGGTTATCTTTTTCTAAAAGAACAGTTTTAATAAACCAGTCTTTCCTACTCTGATTTTTATTACATTTTACATCTCTTAAGAGCATTGACTGCCAGGACATATCTTCTGTAATAGAATATGAATAGTGAAGAGTAGAGTTAGTTATGAGATGAAAGCAAGGAACAAAATAATTTCTTTATTAAGGTTTGCTTTGCGATTATTATTTTCTTATTTTTTAAGAGTTCAACTAAAATGAAATCTTCTCGATAACATTAAATCGCAAATGTCATTACAAATGTTAGTGAAATTATGAAGTTAATTGTTATTAATTGAATGTAATTCACGTCATTCTATGAATCAAAGACGCACTACAGCGGTCATGTTTAATAGAGGAGAGAGATAATGAATCTCACAGGAACACAGATGCTTTTCGTATCACAACTAATGGGTGCGGTACCATTTTGTAACATCTCATTAAAATTTGAATGTTTAACTGAAAAAGTTTCATTTGCAATCAGTTTTTAGTTAAATTAAAGTGGCTTGCTGTGAAAATGATTAATTAAAATAGTTCTACAACTTGATATCGCTCTATCGATGGATTAATCAGCAAAACTTGATAAAAGTTCGAAGATGATGAAGGAGGAAGCACTGACTTTCTTTAAACCTTGAAAACGCATTACACAAATTAATTATGTAGTGTTTGAAAATCTTAGAAACGATTAAATAAAGGCATACAATATTAGACATTATTTGAAAGTTCGAACCAGGTGACCTTCGGTAGGTACGGCTAGAACCATGATCCATTGTTAATAGTTACCACCCATTTGGTCGTTTTGGTAACAAATAAGTCTAGAAAAAAACTGGTTAGCGAGATGATGACCATCGTAGTCCCCGCAGTAGTCAAGTTTGTTGATAAGAAGACCCAGTTTTGCCGATTTCAAATTCAGTTGACAAAAGGCGCAGGGAAAAGGAGACGGGGCCAGGCACAACAAATACATCATGATCATTCTGCAGACAGATCTGTCTAACCAATATTGAAAGATTCAGCTACGAGAGAAGCTGTTGAGCTAAACAGCATCCAGCATAAGACACAAACTACTGACTTATCAAGATTACTTGCTACCAACCATATATCAAGACTCCAAAGGTCATATTTAGTCTTGCAGTACCTCTGAGATGGACAACCCTCAACTTTCTTACCAGAACTCGGCAAGTGAGGATAGCCAATGCAATCCCCATAACAACTCCAGAGGTCTGAGAACCAGCGGCTTGTGATAAACACGTAGCATTCTATCATCATCAACATGATGATTATCACAATGATCACCATAATCACCATAACTAACGTTATGATCATTGTATCAATCATCATTAATGCCCAATTCAGACATAAAAATAATAGTGTGCATAAAATGGTTATTAATGAAAGATTGAACGATGGGAGAAGCAAGATGGCACGAGAGGATTACACAAATAAGAAAAACTATGGAAGAAGGCGGAAAATTGTGAAGCCTTTTAATTTTTTGAAACAATTAATAATATAATAATATAATAATATAATAAACAAGCAATAAAGACCCACAATTCATGAACAGGTCACAACTTCATGATCTCGTACACACTTTTGTATTTACTTTCGGTTCTATTAGCACTGTTTTCTCGCAATTTCTTTACGTTTTTGTCTCGTCTAATTTGAATAATTATTTGTAGCTTGGATACATTCATTATTTATATCGATATCATCAAGTAAATTGGGAGCCGCGATAGCTCAGTGGTTAGTGAACTGGACTACAAAGGACAAGAGATAGGGTTCAATCTCAACAGACGGCTTCTGGTTCACCCAGCCTTTATTGGGTACCGGATTTTTTTTCTGGGAAAGTAAAGAGGCACGGACGTAATACCGACCACATTAGCCCAAAAAACATGTGCTGAAGGTCTGTAAAATTTATGGTCACTGACACCATATTCCCTATACACAACTTGGCGTGACGGGGGCTCTTTACTTTACTTTTTTACTTCATCACATAGTTCACATAGACCACATAGTTCTTCGGCTGTTCCATATGGATAAATGTATCAAAATCCTATATCCAACATTGACAGTTGCCTTTTTGCCTGCGCCATCAGTATCTACATGTATCCAGTCATCTGGATAAATATCTATGGTTTGCCTTGCGCTGGTTATTATTGATACTGGGTCAGCATTGTATCTATTCTGTCCTATATTTCTCTACAGATTTTTCAATTTTGAAATTTGCATTTGATGACAGTTCTTTGATAACACTTGATGTTTGTTCACGTTTCTTAGGTAGGTGGTATTTTTCTTGTATGCTGCAAGGTTGACATCTATTTGATTCTTTGGTTAGGGAACCATGTATCACTAATTTTCTTTTAGGATGGTCTTTCTCAATTTTTTTTTGTCTTTTATAGAGCACTATATGGATTTATCTCTTCTTATCTCTAGAGATTCTACATTGCTGAGTATTTCGCATGCTGCATTCGGTGTGGACCTCATAGCATCACTGATGATCACTGCCTTAGTAGAGCCTGTTATGTGTTCTGTTAAGTGACATAGTTATTTTGCTCCATGTCACTAGTAAAGAGCTGCAATGTTTCAAAGTTGAGCTTAACCGAGGTAGAGTTTCCTACGGGTTTCTTTATTTGCTCTCCATGAAGTACTACAAGACCTTTTCATACTTTGTAGTCTTCGTGTTGACTTCTTAAGTTTTCTATATGTTTCTTCAGATTCAGTTGACAGTCTAGTTGTACTCCCAAGTATGTGGGGTGCTTCGCTTTTTGCAGAACTTCCCTATTGGTGATTAAGCTTAATATTTGCCCGAACTCTTTTATTACTTCTTGTAAATGTTGTGTATATTGCCATGTGTGTATTGATCTTTAATTTCCAGGTATTACAATATTCTTCTTGGCGTCTGAAGTCTTTGTTTAGTTGTGAGTCTGCCGTCCAAATGTTTCTAATAACTAGGTCATCGGCATAGAGAACTTTTTCATTAGTCAGGATTTTGATCAGGTCATTAATGTATAATAATATAAAAGAAGCAGCTAAATGATGATCACTGTGGTTGCTCTTCTTCTAGAAATGCTGTCTGATATATATAGTCATTTAATTTGGTTTGGATTGTCC
>JAVIAB010000124.1:51271705-51384205 GCA_032433765.1 Megaustenia siamemsis | reverse complement strand
TACTAAAAGTAATATTGGAAAGGAAAATACAAGGTAAAAGAGGCAGAGGCAGACCAAGACTAACATGGACGAGTAACATCAAAAGATGGACAAGTCAATCTATGACAACCTGGACCATCAAAGCAAAAATCAGAGTGGAATGGAGATCCATGGTAGCCAACCTTCATTCATTACGGAGACGGCACTTGATGATGATGATGATGATAATGGTGATGATGATGATAAAGATGATCTTTAAAGGACATTAAGTTGGCGTAGATGAGTTGCTTTCAGGTTTTCAGTAGAACTGTGATATTTGCGCTTTTCAGCCCAATACATCCGACTTCGGCACTGCATGTTTGAGTACTGGGTTGCTCTCTCTCTTCGATCCCTACTCGCTTAACCAGATTAGTAAAGAAGTAAAGGCATCAAGATGCACCAAGATGCACCAAGATGCATAGAGATGCGAAACTGCTGCAAAGCTGATGATAATGACAATTTAAAAAAAAGAAGTAGAAGAGAGTGGTATGGTGGCAGCTTTACGTGGTAATGGACAAAACAAAAGTCGACGTTTCAGCCAAGTAGGCCTTTTACTGAAACAACAAACAACAACACAACAAATATATATATAAGGATATGTAAACAAATCTAACTACATGGCGATAATATGCTAGATACTCAAGAAAGGAAATAACAAAGACCAGACTAGACTGGTTAGTATGTTTCTAGAGGCACCGTAAAGAGGTGGAGCAGGGTTTGGAAGTGTCTGGTTCACCGATCCTGGCGCAAACTATCAGCCAGTCACTAACAGCTTCCAGCTCTGATACTGTCAGGCGACCTGCCTCCCAAGAAGCAATATCAGTTCTGTATGATTGTCCAGAACGGTACGGCACATGATGATGATGATTGTCCAGAACGGTATGAAACTTTTCCCAACATCTCCCTTCTCCCCACCCCCAAAGTACACACACATACGTACACACACACACACACGCATGCACTCAATATGCGCGATCCAGAGAGAGTAACTGCCAATATGACTCCGCGACTCATGTCATTGTTGGATTTGTGGACACCATTTTTGGACATCACTTGTTCACGAATCCAGGAAGGAGTGTCAATACTTGTTATTTGTCAGCGATCGACATTTACTACTCATCTCATCATCATCGTATGCCTTCTCTGCAACGAAGGTTGGCTACCATGGATCGCCATTCTACTCTGTTTCTTGCTTTGATGGTGCAGGCTGACATAGATTGACTTGTCCATCTTCTGATGTTACTCGTCCATGTTAGTCTTGGTCTGCCTCTGCCTCTTTTACCTTGTATTTTTCCTTCCAATATTACTTTTAGTAGGCTGTTGTGTCTTTTAACATGGCACAAAAATTTCATTTGTCTTGTCTTAATTGTATTTAGTAGTAATTGTTTTAAAACTTCATCGTTTGCTTTCTTTTCTTTCCATCCAATTCTACCTATTCTTCTATAAATCCACATTTCAAAGGCTTCAATTTTCTGTTCTGTTTTCTTGTCTAATGTTCATGTTTCTGCACCATACAGGAATATTAAGAAGACGGAACATTTTGCCATTCTTAGTTTCAGCCCTGCTAATATTTGTTTTGTTGTTATTATATTTTTCATGGCATTAATATTACTTTTTGCCATACCTATTCTTTTGTTTATTTCAGTTTTGCATTTTCCATCATTGGTTATAGTATGTCTCAGGTAGTTGTAGCTCTGGACTGTCTCCAGATGTATTCCTTCAACTTTGATATTTAATTGTAGGTCTTGAGAATTTTCTTTGTTTATGATCATAGTTTTAGTCTTTTTGATATTCATTTTTAGTCCATATTTTTTGCTTGTTATGTTTATCACATTAAGCAATTGTTGTGGGTCATTAGGATTTTCTGCTAGTAGAACAGTATCGTCAGCATATCTTGGGTTATTGATTGTCTTTCCATTAATGTTTAGGCCTGGTATCTCTGAGATTAAAGATTTGTTCAGTGTATAGATTGAACAAGTTTGGTGATAGGATGCATCCCTGTCTTACTCCTCTTTTTATGTCCATGGGTGTAGAGTTCTCCTTGTTATATCTTATTATTGCTGGCTACTCATCTAGACCGAAAAATGTCGCGAACACGACAATGTACTTTCGGTGTTCTCTGGTTACCCTTAAATTCTCGTGCAGAATTTTTCTGCTCATGCTTTGACTATTACAGGTAGTACAGTCTTGTAGCACACTTATGCCCTGGAAATGGACCTGCGATCCTGAGTCTTTGAGATCCATTTTGTGAAGGTGTGCTTCCACAATATACATCTCTTACACACTACGCCATTTTTCTTGGCTCTTCGGCTCTTTTGCTGAAGAGGTTGGAGTTCGTCTATCCCAGGCTATGCTGGGAAACTACTGGTCCAGCATAGAGGTACTGCAGTACTGGGTCTTCTATATCAGTAACAGCCACCACTATAGGGAACACGGCGATCCTGGCTCCTATTAGCCAGCCTGTTTTGACGCAGACTGTTACCAGGGAAGACCACGAGGAGTTAGAACTGCTAGGTCTTGGTCAGCTGATGGCGCCCCGACCCTGCTATTGCGACCGCATGGCGCAGGCGCTTCTGCTCCCCTGTTAGAAATGGATAAAATAACAGTGGGCTGGTCAGACCAGATAGGCAGGATGCACAAAGTTGTCGTATGACCAAACAATCTTAAAACTTTGTTAGAATTAGAAGTAACCACGAGGAGACTATAAGATGAATGTTAAACCCTGGAGATATGGTCGAAATATGATAACAATATTAATGTATGTCTTTTAGATCTGCGACAGTGGCGAGACAGAGACGTGTTTTGGAAAGGTGATAACATCCTCGGACAGTTTTTGAACGTTTGGACAGTTGGACAAGACCTTTGGAGCACACAAATAGTGCCCGGGTCGGGAACAATGCCGTTAGCAAAACATTTGACCAGACTGTTGTGTAGTAAAATTAGAGCCTTGACAAAAAGACAGAACATAGGAGTTAACAATTTTAATTCAAGTAACAGAATGTAAGAGAGATAGTGAGGAATGTAACATTCGCGAGAGGTTGAATAATATGTGGGTGAATAGACCAAATTATAAGAGACGAACTAGTGACAGCTAAGGGATATCGATCAACAAGACTTCCCTAAGGAATATTATTTGAAGATAATGATCTTTGGATACGATAATTTAAATTATAGTTTGAGGTGTAAAGATTGAGAGATTGCGATTATTCATTTATTTAGAATTATATATTTGTGATTATTCAATATAGGCATTGAGACACAAGATATCAGTAGTTAAATATTGGAGGAGAGTTATACTGTAATCAGAAAGAATTAGGTTTACGTTAAAAATATTTTAATTCGTCAGTATAACACTGCTAGAGGCTTATCATTACACAAAACTATTGAAATGAAAATTTGTAAGGGAGTGACGAAATTTATACTGCAAAATAATAATTCAAAATTAATATTAAAAAAAACAGCAACTATGACATGATTTTTATTGAAAAGCTATTTATAATTCCTACCATTCAATACACAAATAAAAAAAACAGATAAAATGGTTTAGCAATATGATAAGACAACAAATAAAGATTCAAAGACACCTTCAATAAACAGTACGAGAACACAAGACCCGAAAGTCAACACGAGAAAGATGGATTGATTAAAAATTAGAAACACTAGAAAACATAACAATAGGAAAAGTCAACAAAAGAATAATAGATCGCAAACAAAAACTATAACTCCCTTCAGCGATGAAAGGCACATAAGAAAGGAAAGAAGTAGAAAATATTTATTGGAAGGATTATGGTATACTGAACTTTACGGCATATATGCGTGATTTAAGGTGTTGTCTTGAAACAGAAATAATCTATTTCCTGAACAGATTCCTCACATGACATGAAGATTACCTACCTGTTCCCTAACAGTTCTTGTGAAGAAATATTGGAACAATTGAACACGCGTACAATATTCTTGAAAACTAGGTCAATAGACAGAAGAAAACATAATCACTAAATGTTCCTGATATCCAACAAAATCAGTCTGTCTATTATCTCGCTTCCTTTCGCAATTTCAAGACACATTTCACAATGAGACAAAAGTAATGCGCAATTACGCTGTCTAGTCTGAGACATTGGAGAAGCTTCTATTCTAATTCCTTAGTCTCGCGGATTTTATGTTCCGGGTCAAAGGGAACAAATGAAACAAAGCAAAACAAAGGTTTCACAAGTCGGTGAAGTATAGAGAGAACAGTTTATTAAAATAGTCAATAGCAATAGAGGAAATAAAAAAAATGTTCGTGTTATCTTAATCGCTGTATTATAATTAGAGTTAAATTGCGATGTCTTCGCAGAATAATGCACATCAAATTGCAGGACAAAATAACCATCTAAATTGTCCTGCAATCTTCTAAGGCCCCAACAATCATGTCCATGCTCAGAAGCCGAAGGTTAAGATGGTTGGAGCACGTCCAACGAATAGAAGAAACCCGTATTTCTAAGCAAATACTACATGATGAACTAATACACAGAAACAGACAAATCGGCACACCTAAACTACGATATACAGATATTTGTAAATCATCTATAAATGACTTCTGCATGTGTTAAAATGATTGGGAACATCTGGTAAGTAATCGCACATCATGGAGAGCCTGTATTTAAAAAATGGCATAACATCATTTGAGACTGTGCAATGGAAAAACATGGAAGAGAAAAGACTCATTAAAAAAGATGGAAAACCCTGTGAATCAGTGGGCCTGACTTGTTCATTATGCGGCCGAATGTGTTTGTCATACATTGGTAGAACCAGCCACTGTTCGACAAAAACAAAAATCTAGAAAAAAAAAAACACAATAGTCTCTACTAAACTATCTGACAAGACGGAAAGGGCATCATAAAAGTGAACGTAAATAATGTTATATTCCATACAATTTCGTAGGGAACAGAAGTATTGAACTTCTATTTTATCCATAGAACCAGTGTCCTTACAGTCAGGAATTTCCAGTATCCGTTACATTCCTTGTTACAAAATTTCCCAAAAAAGCATTCCGTATATTCTGTTGACAAGATCGCTCGTGCACGCTCCACTCGACAGCACAAGCAGCGATTCCAAACCTCCTGAGTCGTCTCTTACAAACACGCGTGGCAGATGATAGTGGTTCTATTCGTAAATTCCCTTCACTTCACTGGATCAGAACATTTGGAAGCGAAAAGGTCAGTGTTCTTTCCGACTGCTATTTTTCTCAACTATGGGAGACAGGGACTTATTCTCTAGCTGGTAAAGTCCTATTTTAGTATATCTATTATTTAAGCGAAACGTCCTTGTTTGGCTTAACGAACAATACTACAGTTGTTCTCAAATACTAAAAATTATCTTAGGGTTGAGTTTTAGGTTGAGGTTTAGGGTTGAGTTTTAGGTTGAGGTTTAGGGTTGAGTTTTAGGTTGAGGTTTAAGGTTGAGTTTTAGGTTTAGATTTAGGGTTAGGCTTTAGGTTGAGGGATTTGTTAGCTTTATGACTTTACTCTCGCGCGGTCTTTCTTTTCTCTTTTAAAATTATGGGTCCTAATAAAGTGTAATTTTATTCACGGGGATGTTACTCTTCAGAACTTTAATTTATATGACTAAACTACGACTTTACCTTTTAACTTGATGGCCTAGACAGTGGGTGTCAAGTTTGAATTAAACTACGATTTTCTTGTCTTCAAGTGAGCGGGCTAACTATTACACTGAGGCTCTTATATAAATGAAGCAATTACGTCAAACTTTCCTAAGTACCCTACATTAGCTGTAGCAGTGCGAGCATGTCGAGTGTATATATGTTATGTAACAATAATATTCTGGTTCTACCATTCAGCTAACTGTGGAGCACGTCTCCAACAAACATTTCCTAGGCCGTCCTGTTTAGCACATTCTTTTATGGTAGTTTCATGTCTTCTCCATCGTCTTCATATCAACTTCTACCTGTCTTCTCAAAGAATATTTACCCTGCCTCCTTCCTTTTTTGCCCGCCTCCCCCCCCCCCCCCCAAAAAAAAAATAAATTAAAAGAAACTATGTGTCATGTAATACTCTCGGTTGACTTCCGCATTGTGTGTCCTATCCAGCGACTATCATCCTTGTCGCATCATTGTCCACTAGTGTTTGTCTGGCACTTTCTGATAGTTCTAAGTAAGGCATCATCATCATCAAGTACCATGCCTGCTGGCGTAGGTGATCATGTCTCTCCACAACTTTCGATCTCAACAGCTATTCATAATTTTTGATGTTGACCTTCTGCCAAGCCATTCTCTTAAGCTGTCTGGTATCGTTTCTCTTTGCTTCCCTCTATCTCTTCGTCGCTCAATTTTCCCAGTTGTTACAATATATAAATATATATATATATATATATATATATATATATTATATATATATATATATATAGTATGAGTAAGTGTGCGCGCATTAAATTTTTAATCTACACTTTTACTTTCTGCATATGATTAGCATTATTTAGATGTGTTTTGACATAATTATATCCTGAATAGCTCTGGTCAAAATAGCATTTCATAAAATGAAAGACATCTTATGCGACAAATCTATGTCAATAGAAGTGAGAAAGAGAGTTTATCGGTGTTATATAGAACCAATTCTGACCTATGGAAGCAAATCATGAACTGTAAACAAAGAAACGAAAAGTCTATTAGATGCCACAGAGATGGGATTTCTCAGAAGAGAAGAATCTTGAAAGTTCTCTGGACAGCTGAATAGACTAACGAGGAATTTCTCAAAGAGGCCAACACAAAAAGGGAGCACCAAAAAAAAAATTTTTAAATCAGAAAGAAACAATCAACATTTCTCGGGCACATCATGAGAAGAGGAAATTTGGAATACTTGGTTACAATTGGCAAAAAACAGGGAAGGAGAGATCGCGGATGACAAAGAGAGAAAATATTGGATAACTTGGTGTCATGGCATGGAAAAGATTCAACAGAACTGATACGATGCACGGTAGATAGAAGATTATGGAAGGACATAATCGCCTACACCAACCGGTATGGCACATGATGATGATGAATAGTTGCATATAAGCTCTGATATGTATCATATCTTTTCTATTCCAATAATATAATAAACATTTGAGGAACATCCAGTTGCTTTGACCATTTTATGCAATAAACTAAGCGTAGAAATCCGATATTTTCTGATAAATGCAATGGAACAAATGAATATGTATTCGGCCTACAATGGAAATAATAATCGTTTTATATGCAATGGACACATATAATTTTCTTCCTGCAACTTCTGCGACAACCAAGCATATAAACATAGCTACATCTAAAAACAAAACAGGTTTATGCAGTAATCAGCCTAGCTACAGTGTAATAAACCTATTTATTCTTTATTTATTTTTAAAGTTAAAATAATGTGTCCCCCATCCCCTCTTCCTTATTTCCACCCCCCCCCCCCCCCCCCCCCACAAAAAAAGGTAATATCGTGATCTTTATCACACAAACCACAAAACTCAAGGCCGACTGCTGAGTTCGTCTTTCCTTGTCGGCTCTTTGATTACATGCTATCGACCATTTGTACTGAACGGTAGCACCAGCCACAAAATGTCGGAGACCTCTCAAAGTCTCCATGCCCTCAAGAAGGATTTATGAGTTTGTGGACTATGCCAAAACAAAGCTATGACTGCACGCGAGGTCATTCTAAAAGTGCACCCCACTTTGTTTTATTGTATTTCTTTATTATCGTATATGTCTTATTCTTTACATGAAAAAAGTCTCATTCTTTTTCTTATAAGCTATATCCTGTAATGGGAGATAGCTCAGTTGTTAGTGAGCTGGACTACAAAGGACAAGAGGTATGGTTCGATCCCAACCGACATCTTCCGGGTTCACCCAGCCTTAAATGGATTTTGTTTCTGGAAAGTAAAGCGGCACGAGCGTAATATCGACCACATTACCTCAAAAATCATGTGCTGAAGGTCTGTAAAATGTATGGTCACTAACACCATGTTCATTATACGCCACCTGGCGTGACGGGGCGCTTTACATTTTTTTTTACTTATATCCTGTAATATAAGCGCTGTCGTTTCTATCTATATGTCCACATCTGCTAATGTCCACCTATTTTACTCACTGTACTTTTCTCAAGTTTCATGTTCAGTTTTAATTGTCATTTAATTTTGTTTTAATGAAGCGCATATTCTTTCTTTCCCATTTATTTTATTCTTCTTAATTATTTCTTCTTTAATTGTAGTTTTTTTTTATTTCTGAACTTGACAATAGTCTCTGACATATCATTTTATAGAATTACAGACTTTATTCTTGTACTTCTATATAGGAATAATATGATACTCACAGTGTGTCCATTAGTACATACTTGGCAGAGAGGATAGTTTAGATGCATGTAGCATTGGACATAGTTTTTGTTAAAAGTGAAGACATAAATCTACATCTATTTTATTATTCCTTTCTTTCATCCTTCTTTATTTCCTCCCTTCTTACAAGTTGAATCCCCATTGGTGGTGGCAAGAGTTTCTTCTATTCATTTCTGTTTGCGAATGCTCGTTGTGACATCGCTCGTTGTGTCGAGGTGTGTACATCCTCTGATGTTGGCTTCCAACATTAATGCTCTGCTTAGCGATGAAAAAATAAAAAGAGAACTAGTAAATACAAATCAAACAAGACAAATGATTTTTTAGGGCACGTTAATAGACACAACACCCTAATAAAAGTAATATTGGACAGGAAAATACAAGGTAAAAGAGGCAGAGGCAGACCAAGACTAACATGGACGAGTAACATCAAAAGATGGACAAGTCAAACTATGACAACCTGCACCATCAGAGCTAGAAACAGAGTGGAATGGCGCTCTGTGGTAGCCAACCTTCGTTGCGGAGACGGAACTCGATGATGATGATGATGATGATGATGATGATGATGATGGTGATGTTGATGATGATTAGCGATGAAGGAATAAGAAGATGAATATATGAGAGGTCAGATTACTGCTTGTATTGATTCAATTATCAAAAGTGAAGAACTAAGAGAAAACAGCTAAAAATAATTCCTGTTATTGAATACATAAAGAAACAACAGATGAATTTGTTTGGAATAGTGATAATACAGAACAAATAAAATACCACACTATGAACTTTCAATAAAAGCTACAAGAGCACCAGACTAAAGAGCCGACAACGAAAAAGGTGGATTGATTGAGTGACACAAGGAAACAAAACAACAAAATATCGCCATAAGACCGAATGATGTATTCACCCTCGATACTGAAAGGAAAATGAATAATGAATGAAATAAGAATGAAGTAAAAAAAAAAAAAAAAAAAGAGATTCCTTCAATACTTCTCTAACAAAAGAGGGCTAAAAGAAGTTAGGATTTCCAATGAAGCACAAGTTGAAGACTTGGAAACATTCATCGGCACGTTATTTGCTTAAATTTTTTTTTATTTGCCAAATAAATTATGGTTTGCTGTGAATCAGTCTATATTTAAGAAAGAGATCAGAAGCAGGATAGTAAAAGCAGAAGCAAATTTTAAAAGCCTGAACAAAATATGGAAATAAAAAATACTAAGCAAGAAAACTAAACTGAGAATAAATCGAATCAAATGTATTATCAACGCTTACTTACCCATGTAAATGCTGGAAAATAACAAAAGATATTGATAGGAAACTCATCATCATCAAGTACCGAGCCTACTGGCGTAAGTGATCATGTCTCTCCACAACTTTCGATCTCGTCAGCTATGTATCATTTCTGTTGTTGACCTTCTGACAAGCCATTCTCTTAAGCTGTCTGTTATTTTTTTTCTTTGTTTCCCTCTATCTCTTCGTCCCTCAATTTTTCCAGTTGTTACAATATATTCTAGTTGTTCTCTTCTCATTACATGGTCCAAAAATGATGATTGTTTCTTCCTAATATTGGAAATTAGCTCTCTTTTTGCTTTGACCTCCAGATAGAAAACTAAACGCTTTTAAAGACAAATGCCAAAGAAGAATGCTTTGTGTACAATGGAACGAATTCAAGACTAATATAGAGATAAGGGACATGACCACGCAACCAACAATCTCATCTACATTTAGGAACATAAGGTGAGCATATGTTGGACATGTATTGAGAAGAGACAACAAGAGAATTTAAAAACAGGCTCTTATATGGGAAACATCAAGATAGAGGAAAAGATGAAGACCTAGAGACACTATCAAGAACACTTATAAGAGGAGCAGAGTTGGCAGGCACAGACTCATTAGATAAGATCGAACATCTCGCCAAGAACAGAGGGGAAAAAACTACGAGCACTATGTGACGTCTAGCGGCGCTGGAAGTATCAAGATCAAGAATCAGTCACCTACGTCAAGATGTCACAACTCTTGTCTTCCGGGTCTAACTTTTTAAATTGGGTTTTTTACAAATCTCTGCGATATGGGTTTTTTAAACTTTTTCATATGAAAAGAAAAAACATAAATATTAAAGGTTACTTTAGCAAACATTCAATACATGGATGCTGATACATTGGGTATAAATGAACAAAATTAGTGCACTCTTCTGACCTATACTCAAAATATCATTAGAAACAAGTGAATCAGATCTGGAAAATTCGGTTGCAAGTTACTTGAATTTTTTTTTACAAGAATCTGAAGTGTGTTATTAAAAACAGGTTTATAAACAGTGTATGCTCTAAAAAGTATAAGCTAATCTTTCTATGCATAGCAAACACATTCCAAGTCGTTTTATTTCTTGCCATTCAAAAGACCATTCCATGTTTTCCCCGTCATTTTCATCTCTGTTTCCGTCTGTCTTCTCCAACAATGTTTTGGTCTTCCTCTTCATCTCTTCCCCTGAGGATTTCTAAAGATAGCTTGTCGTGTAACACTCTCATTTGGCTTCCGCAGTGTGTGGCCTATCCAGCGCCATCGTCTTCGTTCTATTTCTTTGTCCACTGGTATTTGACTAGTACTTTCACATAATTCTACGTTAGTGATTTATGTCCTGTCGTTTCAATATTGTTATTCTTCTCAAGCATCCATGAATGAAGGTTTGTATCTTCGTGATTTTCATTTCAACAATCATATAATAGAACTGATTTAACATTGTAGTTGAACTTTTATTTTTATATTTAATCTAATTTCTTTGGATTTCCCTATGTTTCTTAGTGCAACAAATGCTCCGCTTGCTTTTTGTATCAATTTTTTTTATCATTCTCTATTCCCCTTTCTTTGTCTATATTACTGTCCAGATATATGTAAAATTGTACGTCTAGTAGAGGTATTTCTCCTATTGTTATTTGGTTACCGTCAATTGCATTTATTCGCATGTTTTGCATGACTCCTTATATTAAATTATGTGCATCAAACTAGCTGCTTTTTGTCACAGACTCTTCTTTTAATGAAATCCGTACTAAATAACTGATTTCATGCATTTTCTTCAGCGAATACTACTTATGGTAACGATTTCTGGAACAAAGCTGGAAATGCTAATCGAAGTATCTAAGTTACTGGAACTTAGACTCGCAGCTCGTTGCTCTGTCTGTGGAATCCATAACATTGCCACATTCCTTGCGAAATTGGGGTTGTTATTCTAAATCCGTCATTACTCTAAATCTTTCAAAATGTATAGACTTTTATCTTCAGAACGCCTTCTTTTATTTTTTTCATCAATTAGTAAGGTATTGTACTAATTAGTCTGTCTTTCTTTCTTCCTTTTTTCTACAACTGTTGTTTTGTGTGTAAAAATATGTTTGTTATATATGCACGGTGTCTGTTTTTGTTATTTAGTCTAGTTATATAATTATAAAAAAGAATAATATGTCAATCTTAAAGTTATTTTTTTGTGTTTGTCTTAGTCTATGTTTTCAATCTTCAAACCCGTAATCATATTAGTCTCTGAGTTTTTTTAACCTGACTATATTGTTGAAAAAATATGTATAATTGTGTCTACCTTTCTTTCTAGTTACCTACATTATTAACCCTGGAGAGTTGGTAATGGACAAATAAATCTTCTGGGGACAAAAGAAATGTTTTACAAAAGTATGTTGAGAAGATCATGGAAAGGGTAATGAGGATATTCTAAAAGAGACGAAAGCAAAGAGAGATCTGATTTGCAACATCAGATGGAAGTAGTCATTCTTCTTGGTTTGTTGGGAGAATGGTACAACTGTAGTGCATGACAACAACAACAATCGAGGGAGAAGGGTACAACTGTAGTGCATGACAACAACAACAATCGAGGGAGAAGGGTACAACTGTAGTGCATGACAACAACAACAATCGAGGGAGAAGGGTACAACTGTAGTGCATGATGACAACAACAATCGAGGGAGAAGGGGAAGAAGATAGCAGATGGTAAAAGATACAACAGTGTTTAGGAAAGTGGTTTAGTAGGAAGTCAACTACAGAACTGATAGACAATTGTAGAGATATGAAGTTGTGGAGAGACATGATCACCCACGCAAGGAGACACGGTACTTAACGGTGATACTATTCGTGTCATTGTTTATTTGTTTCTTGTTAGGATCATCATCATCCCTGTACACCGGGCGATTACATAGATTCTTCGATACCCCCTTGAGAATCTCGAGAAAATCCCAGGAGAATCCCGACCCATGTGCACGAACTCCATAGCACGGCCTGTGATCCACTGTTAATGTAATTATGATTTTTTGGGTGATTTCTACCACAACTTTTACTCAAGCAACTTTTTTTCAATTATAGATTTAACATATACCGTCTCATTTATTGAATGCCTTCCCTTCCTCTCCTGTTATGTTTTCGTGACTGCTTCCTCTTAATGTGTAAAACGACAGACGGAAATAGTAGTCAGTAACGCACATACATTGTGGCATTATCTCATGAAAGAAACTAAATTTATCCAATCTTCAATAACTGTGGACATAGTCAGAGAGTTCCCACATTCTGATTCACATTGTGTATAACTTATCTCAATCAGACAGCTTCACTAATAATTTTCTAATTTCAAACCATCTCATTTTATATATTTATTTATATACCTAATTAACTACCTATCTACCTTACTATATCTACCGATTTTTTCAACATACTATTCTACCTATCTAAATACCTAGCTGTCTACCGATACAGTTACCTATATTCTTAAATAATTACCTTTCCTCCCAACCTATCTATCTATCTATCTATCTATCTATCTATCTATCTATCTATCTATCTATCTATCTATCTATCTATCTATCTATCTATCTATCTATCTATCTATCTATCTATCTATCTATCTATCTATCTATCTATCTATCTATCTATCTATCTATCTATCGATCTATCTGTCTGTCTGTCTGTCTGTCTGTCTGTCTGTCTGTCTGTCTGTCTGTCTGTCTGTCTATCTATCTATCTATCTATCTATATGTCTATCTATCTATCTATCTATCTATCTATCTATCTATCTATCTATCTATCTATCTATCTATCTATCTATCTATCTATCTATCTATCTATCTATCTATCTATCTATCTATCTATCTATCTATCTATCTATCTATCTATCTATCTATCTGTCTGTCTGTCTGTCTGTCTGTCTATCTATCTATCTATCTGTCTGTCTGTCTGTCTGTCTGTCTGTCTTTCTGTCTGTCTGTCTGTCTGTCTGTCTGTCTATCTATCTATCTATCTATCTACCTACCTTATAATTCGTTTCTCTGCCTGTCGATTTGTCCGTCTGTCCGCCTTTCTATCCGTCCCACTGTCAGTCTCTCCATCTGTACATCTGTCGTAGTATTTATTTATGCATATCTGAATGTGTACGTATCCCTCTATCTATCTTTATGACTCAGTCTCTCTCTCTCTCACTCTCTTACTGTTCAAACAAGCCCAGCAAACAACAAACTACATTCTCCACATGAATATTCAAAGCAATGTACCCGTTACGTTTCGACAGAATATTACATTCCCATTTGTCATGTTATTTTCTCATCTAAAAAGTTATGCTCCCTTTGTTAGTTTGTTTCTAATCAGCATCTATCATCAACACCTTGCAACGAATGTATACACATCCTTTTGTACGTCTTTAAGTTTAAGTCTCGTAATATTCTGCGCCCATTTCAGTATCTTTCGCTCTCCTTATTTCTTCTAAAAATATTGATTTGTTTGCTATTCATTTCACGCAACGTAATCTATTGTCGTTTGTGACCATTGTTTGGTCATGAACACACGCACTGTGCAAAACAAGAGGTATGTGAAAAATCTGTGATTTTCCAGGGAACAGGCAACTATAGTTGCAGTTCTGCGGTAAAGCTGGTAGCAAGGAGTGAGTAGTGGGGTGTGGTATACACTCCAAAGTATGGTCGAAACGTCAGTATTTTCTGTGTTCTTTTTTAGTAAAGCTGTCGCCAATCCTTGGAGTGTATACTACACCCATTACTAGCTCCATTTTCCATCCTGCTTTGGCTCGACCGCTACATCGACCGCACTTAAGTGAGCGTTACCAAGGCATAAATGTATCGTTTTGTGATTTGCATCAGACTGTGATAACTTCGCACTTAGGCCCAACACATCCGACATCAGTATGGAACTTTTGGATACCGGATTTCCCTTCCCTTCGATTACTTCTCGCTTCACAAGACTGTTTTGCCTATGTCCAGGTTCACCACGGAGAGGTGGGGGTAGTCGTCTATGGGTCCTCGATAACTCTCAATCGAGATGCTGATATCCGTCAAGCCCATCTAAAAAAAAAAAAACAATTTGTTCAATCTATATGTAAAAATGGGAGCCGCGATAGCTCAGTGGTTAGTGAACTGGGCTACAAAGGACAGGGGTAGGGTTCGATCCCAACCGACGGCTTCCGGGTTCACCCAGCCTTTAATGGGTACCGGATTTTTTTTCTGGGAAAGTGAAGCGACACGGGCGTAATACCGACCACATTACCCCAGAAATCATGTGCCGAAGGTCTGTAAAATGTATGGTCACTAACACCATATTCCCTATACGCCACTTGGCGTGACGGGGGTACTTTACTTTTTATATGTAAAATACAAGCCTATTATATATTCCCGCTCAATTTTCGTCTCTTTTTTGTCTACCCCCCATCCTTTTCTCACCTGCAGCAGACAAAACATCCACCCCCAAACCTTCAACAAAGAGAAAAGCTTCAGGCAAATCGTTGTTCAGTCTCTAGACAACGGATTGCTCTGCCATCTTCAGTCTCTAGACAACTGATTGATCTGCCATCTTCAGTCTCTAGACAACGGATTGCTCTGCCATCTTCAGTCTCTAGACAACTGATTGCTCTGCCATCTTCAGTCTCTAGACAACTGATTGCTCTGCCATCTTCAGTCTCTAGACAACTGATTGCTCTGCCATCTTCAGTCTCTAGACAACTGATTGCTCTGCCATCTTCAGTCTCTAGACAACTGATTGCTCTGCCATCTTCAGTCTCTAGACAACTGATTGCTCTGCCATCTTCAGTCTCTAGACAACTGATTGCTCTGCCATCTTCAGTCTCTAGACAACTGATTGCTCTGCCATCTTCAGTCTCTAGACAACTGATTGCTCTGCCATCTTCAGTCTCTAGACAACTGATTGCTCTGCCATCTTCAGTCTCTAGACAACTGATTGCTCTGCCATCTTCAGTCTCTATACAACTGATTGCTCTGCCATCTTCAGTCTCTAGACAACTGATTGCTCTGCCATCTTCAGTCTCTAGACAACTGATTGCTCTGCCATCTTCCAGGATCTCCATGAAGAGAACTCTACAAAATGTGGTCGCTAGACACTGATAAATACGTTGTTTGGCATCTCACTACTCGGCTTATTAGAGAAAGACAGAGCGAGAGAGAAAATGAGATAGAGAATTAGTGAACATTGTAACCCTGAACACACAAGCTAATATGTTTTGAAAACAGTGCTCATGCCCAGTTGTAATAACTGTCCACGGTCTAGTCTGGGATAACACTGATGAGGAAGATACAGTCATCTATTCGGACGGAACGTAATACGACACCAAAGGAATGCATGGGCATTTCCAGCACGCTCAACAGGCAGAATAATCAAGGAAGACAGTGATGCATACGTTATGACCACGAGTAGCATGAATGTAGAGGTGATGGTAGTGATAAGGACATTCATCTGGTTAGAGTTACAAGACTACATCCATGCCTGCATACTAAGTGATTCGATGAGCATGATAAGAAAATTGGAAGCGGACTGTGTACACAGTCAATAAGTCAAAAATAACTTAGTCTACGTCGGCGGGCATTTTTATGTACTGGTAAATGAAAGAGCGACAGGTTGGCTAGCTGCTGTCGGTGAAGACGGTCAACCAATGGATCGGGCGGACATCATCAATGCCCTCCGAGATCTGGGATGGGCACAGGACTTCAACATCCATGATGACTCCAAGTCACCACTCCTTCCGATAAAAGAGATGGGAGTTAAGATGGGCACAGGACTTCAACATCCATGATGACTCCAAGTCACCACTCCTTCCGATAAAAGAGATGGGAGTTAAGATGGACACAGCCAGAAACGAGAAACTTAGTGGGCGTATAGAAGACTTATCAACCAACACAAAACTGGAGTCGTCGGTCGCTGGACGGGACTTGCTGAGGAGGGGATCTGAGCATCTATGGACATGTTCAGAGTGCAATGATGATGACCCGAAAAATATATCTCCATAACTCAATAACACAACCTTAATGCTAGTACTTCCCATACCGCAAGATGTATTCAGTATTTCTGCAGGTTTGAATCTACCTTCCCCAAATTCTAACAAATCTCATTTAAGTCATCAACATCATTGTAAAAGAGAAAATAGACAAGAGAAACATTCAATAGTGGAAACTTATAAGATGTCCGAAATCATTTTAGAGTGTGTCGGGGAAATAATCTGGAACGGACGGAAAAATGATGGCGACAATTTTATTTGATAATTATATATTAAAACATGAATCCCTGAAATCACCAAACCTGTTTAGGCGAGATCGAAGGTCTTCCAATGCCAACCTAAATGTGTCTTGTTCGCTAATTTGCTTCCTGTCTCACTGAGTGGAGTCTATAAATTATAAAGTTCTGAGATGTCCATTTCTTTGTTTCTAACCATCCCTTCTGACTTCTTGCTACTGAGTCTAGGGCTTTATTTTCTTTTTACTTTCTTTCTTAAATAATGTCAATATTTTCAGCCGCTCATTTTGACTCCTAACCACATGAGATTAAGACTGTTTCGTCTATAACTACGGTCATCATCATGTACTATCATTTATCCCATTTTTCGGGTCTGTCGGGGGTTTCTACGGGTGGGAGAAAGGGTGTTCTGTCCTGTCACCACTAAGTTTTCGGGTGGGTGTTCTGTGCTGTCACAAGGAAGTTTTTGGGTGGGTGTTCTGTGCTGTCACAAGGAAGTTTTCGGGTGGGTGTTCTGTGCTGTCACAAGGAAGTTTTTGGGTGGGTGTTCTGTGCTGTCACCACTAAATTTTCGGGTGGCTGTTCTGTGCTGTCAACACGAAGTGTTCGGCTATGTGTTCTGTGCTGTGACCACTAAGTGTTCGGGTGGGTGTTCTGTGCTGTCACCATTAAGTTTTTGGGTGGGTGTTATGCTGTCAACACTAAGTGTTCGGGTAGGTATTCTGTGCTGTCACCACGAAGTGTTCGAGTGGGTGTTCTGTGCTGTCACCACGAAGTGTTTGGGTGGGTGTTCTGTGCTGTCACCACTAAGTTTTCGGGTAGGTGTTCTGTGCTGTGACCACGAAGTGTTCGGGTAGGTGTTCTGTGCTGTCACCACTAAGTGTTCGGGTGGGTGTTCTGTGCTGTCACCACTAAGTTTTCGGGTAGATGTTGCTCTGTGACCACTAAGTTTTCGGGTGGGTGTTGTACTGTCACCACTAAGTTTTCGGGTGGGTGTTGTGCTGTCACCACTAAGTTTTCGGGTGAGTGTTCTGTGCTGTCACCATGAAGTGTTCGGATAGGTGTGATCTTTAGGATTTTCTGCTAGTAATACAGTATCATCAGCATATCTAAGTTATTGATTATCTTTCCATTAATTTGTAGACCTGGCATCTCTATGATGTTTTTAAAGATTTGCTCAGTGTATAGATTGAACAGGTTTTGTGATAGGATGCATCCCTGTCTTACTCCTCTTTTTATATCAATGGGTGTAGAGTTTAGTTTTCTTTGTTATATTTTATTATTGCTGTCTGCTCCCAGTATAGATTACATATTAGCCGTATGTCCATGTCATCTAGATGTATCTCTTTTAGGCATTCTATAAGTTGTTTGTGGTATACTCTATCAAAAGCTTTGGTGTGGTCTATGAAACAGGCATATATTGGTTTGTTTACTTCTGCGTAGTTTTCGATTAATGTTCTCATGGAGAGTATGGCTTCTTTTGTCCCGCTATTTTTCCTAAATCCAAATTGCTGCTCATCTTATTCAGTATTGATTTTATTCTAAATCCTTCCTTGTATAACCTTTATTTTATAACATCTCTGTATATATGAATATAGCACATACCACCGACATAACAATATCTGAAGCACATAATGTGCCAAATCTTCTCCTCAGAAATTATGTTAACTAAATTACTTTGTTAAATCCTGCTTGTTGAACTTCTGCCAGGTAACACAAACTTAAGTAGTTCTCCCTAATAAAACAGGACAGCTTCTTTCTAGTAAAAGTTTCAGCACGTTTTCCAAATATTTTGCATCTACAAAAATCCACATAATGAGAAAATCTACAATTGATGTCCACTTCAGTGCAATTATTTTAAATAAAATCTCCGTTTTTGGAATAGAGTTAAAGAATTATGCGTTTCTCTCCCCCACTAAACCCGCCCCCACACACAGTTCTAAACTAGCCTAAAGAATTATGTTTCCTGCATGAAGGCAGTAAACAAATATAAATTGTGTTTCCTGCATGAAGGCGGTACACAAATATAAATTATGTTTCCTGCATGCAGACAGTACACAAATATAAATTATATTTCCTGCATGAAGGCGGTACACAAATATAAATTGTGTTTCCTGCATGAAGGCAGTACACAAATATAAATTGTGTTTCCTGCATGAAGGCAGTACACAAATATAAATTGTGTTTCCTGCATGCAGACAGTACACAAATATAAATTATGTTTCCTGCATGAAGGCGGTACACAAATATAAATTATGTTTCCTGCATGAAGGCAGTACACAAATATAAATTGTGTTTCCTGCATGAAGGCGGTACACAAATATAAATTATGTTTCCTGCATGAAGGCGGTACACAAATATAAATTGTGTTTCCTGCATGATTCCGGTGAAAATATATCACTTGTGTTTCATGTGTGAAGTCAGTGCACAGATATACTCCACAACTGTCGATCACGACAGTTATTTATCATTTCTGTTGTTGACCTTCTGCCAAGCCATTCTCTTAAGATGTCTGGAATCTTTTCTCTTTGCTTTCCTCTATCTCTTCGTCCCTTAATTTTGCCAGCTGTTACAATATATTCCAGCTGTTCTCTTTTCGTGACATGACCAAAAAATGATGATTGTTTCTTCCTAATATTAGAAAATAACTCTATTTTTGCTTTGGCCTCTTTCATGGCGTTTTCATTACTCCTCTTAGCTGTCAATGGTGTTCTCAACATTCTTCTGTAAAACCACATTTCTACAGCCTCCAGTTATTATCTTGTCTGTTATCCTTTTGTCTATGATTCATATCCATATGATATCTATTATTGTGGCGATTCATGATTGTACAAAGAAATTACGATGATGGTTTTCTGTTACCTCCTGTCGGTTTGTTTACGGTTGGCTCCGCTAGCCTTTGACTAAAAAGTCTCATCCACGAGGCAGTGGGATTGTTTTACTTTGGGGACTTTTACTTTTACTCTCTTAGCCTTTTACTCTCCCAAACATACCTACAAGGCAGCAGGGCAGCCGGAGGTTGTACTGTTTACTGCATACAGTAGCAGGTAAAATTACCCGACCAGACACACTAAAAACATAACTGAATCATATTCTTGATCCTTCCAGTGTCGTTAGACGGCACATAGTGCTCATATAAACATCCGATAATTGTCTCCAGTAAAGTACGAGGCTTGAATCTGCGTCTTAGCACGCGAGTTTTCACCCATATGTGCTCGGCCGCCTATCCAGAAGTGTTCGGAGATTTCTGGATAGTGTCGCTTCAAGCATCGAAACTCTCGATGCTGGGCAGCATTCCTTACATTCCCAGAGTACTACTCGGGGCCCATTGCTGCCAGCGGCTGAGTCGACCGCGGAGGTATTTTTTTTCCAACCACGAATACAACTAACACTGCTTCCAGCGAGAATCAAACACGGGTTGTCCGAACGTCAGTAGACCTAGTCGGGTGGTTTTCCCAACTAGGCTACAGAGGCTCCCAATTGTTTCTATTCTGGGTTACCTGTTCTGTTACATGGATGGAGTCTGTGTCTGTCACTTTGCTTCTTTTGTTGGAGTTAGTTCCAGTGTTTCTCGAAGTCGTCCCTTTTTTCTCTGACCAGATGTTTCTTATTTGAGAACTATTTAGTAATCCCCTGATCGTTTCTTCTAAATACATGCCCGACGTAAGACCATCTTCGTTTCTTAATAGTAGAGGAGATAAACGGTTGCTTGGCCATTTCCTTTATTTCAAAATTAATCTTGAATTCACTTCATTTCATGCAAAGTATCTTTCTTATGCACTTGTCTTAAAATGCGTTGAGTTTTTTCTCAACCCCCTTTGACGTTTTCCAGCTCTCCACACATAAGTGAGAGTGGATAATACGTTTGAGTTGACAATTCGAAGTTTTTTTTTTGTGTTGAGTCGATCTTTGATCGACCTATTTTGTCAATGTTTTTAAAGCTTAAAGTCTCATTTCTTATTTTGATTCTGATCTCTTTTCTAGTTTCTCTCACTTGATCTATGCTTCTACCAAGGTTTATAAAGTAATCCACTTACTTACACCTCCTTCCCATCCAGGTAACTATTGATTGTTGGTACAGCTCCGGTTGTTATTATTTTGGTCTTCTCTGTTAACTTCAAGTCCCATTCTGCCAGCCAATGATGATAGAGAATCTGTGCTGGCCTGTATCTTATGCATACTATCACTAATGAGCACGTTATTGTCTGTAAAATCCAGATCTTCCAGTTGAGTTGCATTGAACCACTTAATACGTTTCAGCCAGTGCAATAGTTTTTCGTTATATAATCTATGGATGCTCCAAACAAAGATAAAAATGCATCCCAGTTTTACCTCTATTTCAATCTGAATCATATATTGAAACAAAATGTGAATAATTTAATTCAACAAAACTAAATAAAACTGGTTATGAAATCGACGAAACAGAGCTCAAGAGAAGATAACTATCGACTAAACATGTCCTACTTTATTTTTGCTAAAGTCACGCAAACATTCAACGATATTATCATCAATTCTGAGTACACAGCGCAAGCATAAATCACACCGATTGCACTTGTTACAGACGAATGATACAATGAATGGAGCCAGCAGGTCAGAATTTCACACACTAAAATTACCTCAATTTGAAAATATGAACACTTTATTCTATTAATATATGTATAAATGGTTACAAGGATCGATGCCATTGTACTCAATGTTGGCTTAAAGGTGATCTGTTGATTTGAACTTTAGAAAATAATATCACAGTGGATTGTAAATTCGTGCCAATGGTTAATATAGCTTGAACTCACTGGTTATTGGAAGAAATTAATCACTAAGACTACATGACATAAAACACTCTGATGATGGCATATTCTACATGAAACATATTTGTAATTATTTAACTGACGATGAGTGTGTCAGTGATATAGTGGACATTGAAAATACACTGATACAAAATATTCATATCGAAATGTACCTGTGACATTGCTCAGATATCTTCCAAATACGAAATGTGCATACAGAAAATATACATAAAAAAACGTAAAATTGTATTGTGCAACGAAACTAATAGGGAAACAAGACAAATTATAACGTTTCGGATGCAGGCCCTCATCAGACACGTGATAACAAATAAACATGGTATGTTCATTGTTTGACATGAAGTATAACGGGTGTAAGAGCCACATACTAGGGGCGGGGGGTTGTCTTCTAACGGTGCTGAAGGAAAATAAATTAGAATCGGGCTTTTAAATAAATTGAAGATTGAAGCATCCACAACTTAAATATACGTTCTGGCAGTAAACAAATCTTTAACGATAACTATTTTTCAGCATTTTGTTATTGACCTACCATTATTTGAATGTTAGTAAAGATTAAAGTGAATTTCATTTACGTTTTCTTTTTGTTTGTTTTGTTTTATCACGAAGACAGCCAACGTAGGGTGAAATACAAACCACAATATTCATTTTCTTCTGACTTCGGTATTTTGTTGTGGTATTACATAAAGAGATGTCGCAATAAATATATATATTGTCCCTTCAAGCCGAAGACGGCACATAGGGCAGAACCACAATCTCAAAAACAGAAACCTTGCGTGCCAAAATGGCACATATTGCAGAGATCACTGCTTCTAAAATATATGGCGCTGTTTCCATAACAATACTTTTTACAATGACAGCTTGTCAAGCCATCGATTAATCTCCTTAGTCGCCTCTTACGACAAGCCTGGAAGGTCACAGTGTCACTATTCTTTACTTCCCTCATAATGAGGCCCCGGTAACACACAGGAAATATATATATACACAATTATCATGCTCTATTTACTTCTAAGGCACGAAGCCATGTATAAGCTTACAAATGTTCGTGAATACGCAGCCTAGGTGAGACTGTCTGACTTTTGAGCCTAGAGAGATTGAGCCTAAAACTTCAAGAGACCTACAGGGAGGACGAGGAAGGACCGATGAACCAGTTTTCATTTCTCAGTCGTCTCGCGTTGCTGCGGATATTTGCTGATGATGAGATCAGAGCAGTTATGGACATTTGTTCTGTGTGCTACGTAGAAAATGCAGCGACTAACTCAGCTCATAACCACGCTCGTTACTATACATGATCTATTCCCATCTGTATATAAAACATGTATAATTTTATGTCTATGTCCACAATATAAGACATATCATTTGCACATAATCAGACATTTATCACAATCTATATTAAGTAAACTGACTTCTGTTCAGCAATGTTTTTGCATTAGTATAATGATTCGCTACAGAAAGATGATGGTAAGACAGTATCTAGAAGGATTAGGCATATGTCAGCAGTTTGCTACTGTTAATGAATATGCAAAAATAGACAGTAAATTAATTGAATAACGGGGTAGTGGGTGGTCTCAGGGTAAAATATCGACCATTGCACAGGAAGGTTCTAGTTTGAATTTCAACAGGAGGTAATGACAATTTTTCACTTCCAAACCGTGATTTCTTCGTAGCTTTACCCTCCCCTGGTCTCTGGGTAGACACCATGACTAGACCTTTCGGATAATGGCGAAAAATAGGACATCCCGTGCATGTGCACTCGCGCACGTTAACTTGGCAGCTAGAAATGGAAAATAGTAAGTCGCTGCCACGGCAAATACATGTCAGCAAATCTACCCATGCTGAAAATGGATGTGTCGGGTCGACAAGCGCAGATATCGAGATTTTTGTCATAAACTAGCGACATAACGCATCCGCGCCCATGTGGCGGGTGAATGTTAAGAAGAAGAACAAGAAGGGTTGGATATAACTTCTAGGCGTTAACAACATTGTTATATTTTGTGTGTGTGTAATTGACGAAATATTGTTTCCGCTTAGATCCAAGACGGAGGATTTGTTTTTTCTCCCACTTGGTATAGAACCATTGATCAGAGGTTTAACAAGCCGCTATCGTAAAGACGCTTTTGTTAATGAAAGAGGCCAATCCAGAGAGACATTGAGAAGACAATTGATCAGAGGTTTAAAACAAGACGCTATCGTAAAAACGCTTTTGTTAATGAAAGAGGCCAATCCAGAGAGACATTGAGAAGACAATTGATCAGAGGTTTAACAAGACGCTATCGTAAAAACGCTTTTGTTAATGAAAGAGGCCGATCCAGAGAGACATTGAGAAGAACATAGATCAGAGAAACAAGAGCAGCAGGAATCGACTCCCTCAATGAGACAGAGTTGCTTGCACAGAACAAATGGCGAGATTTGAAAAAAAGATCTTTACAAGGATTGAAAACTTCTAGAATAAAAATTTAGATAAGAGTATGAGTATATGGGCCTATCCACTATGGGCCGGCTACGGCTCGAAAGGTCAATAGATATCTAGATAGATTGACTAAGGCCTTTTTAAACATTGAAAATCATATATAACATATAATCTGAATGAGATTAGATTTGTCGAACCTACTATTACTGTTGTAGACTAGTAAACAGCACAGCCCTACCCGTGTTGTGTCTCCTCTTCCTCGCGGAGGTATCATGACTATAGGTCTTCAGGCAGAAATTTGGGAGCGGAAACAATAAGGAATTTGGTGGTCTGTTAGAGATCCTGTCCGACATCTCCTGTCAGATTTGTATCGAATACAACGCAATTGTGTTCCTTGGGAATGTACCAACGAGAAGGAAATGGGAATTCTGAGGCCTAGTCAACACAAAATGTTCGTACAACTTGCACCAATCTGTGTTAATGAACGGTTATTTCTTTGCCGTGTTTGCTCTTGAGTCATCTACTAGGGCACATCGCTTTAAAGGTAAAGTACGAGACATGAACCGGCGTCTTAGCACGCGAGTTTACACCCATATGTGCTCGGCCGCCTATCCAGAAATGTTCGGATATTTCTGTATAGTGTAGCCTCAAGCATCGAAACTCAGATGCGAAGCGACATTCCTCACCTACCCAGGATAATACCCTGGTACCCATTTCTGCCAACGGCTGGGTCGACCGTGGGGATATTTTTTTTTCCAACCACGAGTACAATTCACACTGCTCCCAGCGGGAATCGAACACGGGTTGTCCGAACGTCGGTAGTCCAGTCGGGTACATCGCTTTATCTTATTAGTACATCATCATCATCATCATGTACCCTGCCGGTTGGCGTAGGCGATCATGTCCTTCCACAATCTTCTATTTACAGTGCATCGTATCAGTTCTGTTGTTGACTGTTTTCCATGCCATGACACCAAGCTATCCAGTATTTTCTCTCTTTGTCGTCCGCGATCTCTCTTTCCTTTTATTTTGCCAGTTGTAACCAAGTATTCCAACTTTCCTCTTCTCATGATGTGCCCAAAAAATGTTGATTGCTTCTTTCTGATGTTTTTAAAGAGCTCCCTTTTTGTGTTGGCCTCTTTGAGAACTTCCTCATTGGTCTTTTTATCTGTCCAGGGAACTTTCAACATTCTTCTGAGAAATCCCATCTCTGTGGCCTCTAACCGTCTTTTCATTTGTTTGTCTACTGTCCATGATTCGCTTCCATCGGTCAGAATTGGTTCTATATTGCACTGATGAACTCTCTTTCTCATTTTTATTGACATAGATTTGTTGCATAAGATATTTTTCATTTTCTTATATGCTATTTTGGCCTGAGCTATTCTGCTTTTTATTTCTGTGGTGCATCTCCCATCTGATGTAATTATTGTACCCAAGTATTTGAAACGTTGCACTTGTTTTAGATTTGTCTCGTTTATTTTTATGCTGCATGATGGTGATGATTGTTTCTTCGATATAACCATTACTTCTGTTTTCTTACTATTCAGACTGAGACCTTTCTTGTTGCTTTCTTCTACTATTATGTCTATCATTTCTTGTAGTTCGTTCTCTGTCTCTGCTATTAAGACTGTGTCATCCGCATATCGGAAATTACTTATGTTGTGACCGTTGACTTAAATTCCTTTTTTGTCTACTATTGATCTCATAATATATTCGCTGTAAAGTGAAAACAAGTCCGGTGACAGAACACAGCCTTGTCTGACTCCTTGTTTTATATATTGGAATTGTCCTGTTTGATTGTTAATTCGTATAGCTGCTGTTTGTTGCCAGTACATATTTTTTATGATTCGCAGATCCTTGCCATCAATGTTTAATTTCTCCAGCATATTGATTGTTTCAACATGCTTTACTTTGTCAAATGCTTTCGTGTAGTCTATAAAGCACATATATAGATCTTTCTTTACCTCTATAGATCTTTCTATCAATGTCCTTAAGATGTATATTGCGTTATTGGTGCCCTTTCCTTCCACAAATCCACATTGTTCCTCACTTATTTCTGGTTTTATTTTGTTCCTTACACGTCTCATGATTATTCTTAGTAATATTTTAGTCATATGGCTCATGAGGCTAATAGTGCGATGGTCTTCACAATCAGTGGCGCCTGACTTCTTCGGTATGGCTACAAAGATAGATTTTAGTAGATCCTCGGTATGTGTCCTGTGTTATATATGTCATTGAGTAATTTTGTTATGACTTGTACTCCCAACTCTCCTAATGCATTTATCTCTTCGATTGTTATATTGTCAGGACCTGGAGCTTTGCCTCTTTTCATGTGTTGAATTGCGTCCTCCACTTCACTCTGCATTATTGGTGGTCCTGTGTCTTCATTTGAATTGTTTAATTCTGGTCTTTCATCATCATAGAGTTGACTGATATATTATGTCCATCTTTCCATTGTCTTCTCCTGTCCCATTATTATATTTCCTTCCTTTGATTTCACACATCCTGAAACTTTGACTTCTTTTCTTCCTGTTAATTCATTTAACTGATTGTGCATACATTTTGGGTCTTTCTTTTGTTGTTTTTCCATTTCTTCACATTTCTGTTTTAACCATCCTTCCTTTGCTTCTCTGCACTTGTTTTGGATCTCTTTGTGCAATATTTTGTATGCTCTTTCTTCTTTCTTATGTTTTCTTCTTTTGTCCATTAGTTGTAATATTTCTTCTGTCATCCATTTCTTTTTGTTGATTCTTTTAGTCACTGGTATTACTTCTTTTGATGTTTGCTGAATCGATTGTTTGAGCATTTCCCACTGTTCCTGGACGTCCTGTATTTTCTCAATAGCATTATATCTATTTTGTACTATCATGCTGTACTTATCACTCATCTGTTTATCTACTCTTAGCATATCTAGTTCTAATTTTATATTTCTTGGTGATTTCTGTGCCTTCCGCACTTTTATTCTTATCTTTCCAACTACTGGTACATGGTCACTATTACAATCTACTCCTGGCCTTGTTTTAACAGACGTTAGCCCATTCCTAAATCTTCTCTGTATCAGTATAAAATCAATTTGATTGTGTACTTTTTTGTCTGGGCTTTGCCATGTCCATAGTGGCCTAGGGTGTTGTTTGAACCAGGTGTTACCTATAATCATTTCATGTGTATTTGCCCAATCTATCAATCTATCCCCTCTGTCATTCGTCTCGCCAAGGCCATGCCCCCAGTCACATTTTGCACTTTAGCTGTTCCTACCTTTGCATTGAAATCCCCTAATACAACAGTTATTTCATGGGATTTACACTGTTCCATGGCTGCCTCTAGCTCCTCGTAAAAAGTGTCAATGTCTTCTTCTTCGCTATTACTTCTTCCTCTTCTTCTACCTTTTAGCTCCCAGTGGAGCATAGGTCTTCAACAAACACTTTCCAAGTCGTTCTGTTTTTTGCAATTCTTTTAAGATCATTCCATGTCTTCCCCATCATCTTCATCTCTGCTTCAATCTGTCTTCTCCAAGAATTCCTTGGTCTTCCTCTTTGTCTTTTCCCCTGGGGATTCCAAAAAAGGGCCTGTTGTGTAATACTCTCAGTTGGTTTCCGTAGTGTGTGTCCTATCCATCGCCATCGTCTTCGCTGTATTTCTCTATCCACTGGTATTTGACCGGTACATTTCCATAATTCCACGTTAGTGACTTTGTCCTGCCATTTCCATCCCTTTATTCTGCGCAAGCATCCATTAATGAAAGTCTGTACCTTCGTGATTGTCAATTTTGTTATTCTCCATGTTTCACAGCCATATAATAGAACCGACTTAACATTGGAGTTGAAAATTTACGCTATTACTTGTTGGTGCATAAACTTGAATTATGTTGATATCCATTGGTCTGCCACTCAATTTTACTAGCAGAATTCTGTCTGATACTGGCCAAAATCCTTTCACTGTTTTGCTTCTTTCTCTATCTAACATGATGCCTACTCCTCTATCGTGTGTGATTCCCCCAGAGTAAATTACATTTCCACTGTCGCGTTGTAATAATCCTGCCCCTGTCCATCTCATTTCACATAGTCCCAAGATGTTCAATTTCATTCTCTTCATTTCTTGACTGATGTTTTCTAGTTTTCCAACCTGGAATGCTGATCTAATGTTCCAGGTTCCTATTGCTAGTGTCTCTTTATTTTTGATTTTGCATACAGTTGCTTGATGACGATCGGGTGTCACCTGTAGCATATGACGCTCCCTACCGGACGAGGTGGCTATGAAGCCCCCATTAACGTCGTTAGCTGTAAATAGAAGGTTGTGATGTGTCATGATTATTCAAGGCAATTTAAGAAGGTAGTTTGTCATTCCTTTCCTTCTTGGCAGTGACTGTACTAGTCGGTGATCGCAGCCATTGTCTCTATACATGAGATCCTCTGCCTGCCATCGCGGTGTGGGGACCATAACCGGCACTACTTGTCGGCTGCTCCCACAACACCATCCACCACCTGCTCCAATGGCTTCACATAACCCTGATATGGGGGGCTAAACGGGGAGCTCCACCTTGCCCAGGGGTGTCCCGAAGACTAGCGGAGGAAAGGAGACGTCTTACTCCTCCTTTGGTAGGGCAGAACCCTACCCCGCTAACCTATTAGTACATATATATATATATATATATTGCGCTCTATAGCTTTTTGGTTCGCCTCTGCTGCTGTTATGTTTCCTAGTGTTTCTAATATTCAGTCAATCCATCTTTTTCGTAGTCGACTCTTGGGTCTGGTGTTCTCGCAACGTGCATTGAAGACTCGTTGTGTTGTGTTTTGATCACTCCGCCTTGTCACGTGGTCAAAACATTTTATCTGTTGTTTCTTTATATATTCTATAGTGGGGGGTTATTCCTAGCTTTTTTTTCTCAGTTCATCGTTTCTGATCTTGTCTCTCAAGCTGTTTCCTGCCATTCGTCTAACACATTTCATCTCAGCAGTGGTTATTTTACTGTTGTTCTTGCATCTAGGGTCCAGGACTAGCATTGGTAGCACAACTTGGAATAAAGATTGTATTATAGAAAGCTTCTAGAGCTATTTCCTTGTTGAACAATAATGGTCATAACTGTCCAATGATTTGACAAACGTTGTTGCGTCTTGAGTCAATCTCTGATGTTTATGAATTGTCGTTTATCTTCAGACTTCCTAGGTATTTGAATTCCTCTACTTAGTTAAGTTGCCTGCCATCTAAAGTTATGTTGATGTTCTGTTTCTCTTTTGCGACATTCGTGACTTGTTATGTTGATGTTGATTTTCATGTTGTAATGTTTAAGTGTTTGTGTATGTATGTATGTATGTATGTGTGTATGTATGTATGTATGTATGTATGTATGTATGTATGTATGTATGTATGTATGTATGTATGTATGTATGTATGTATGTATGTATGTATGTATGTATGTATGTATGTATGTATGTATGTATATATATATATATATATATATTTAAAGTGTTTCAATATGAAGTGTATTCAAGTGAGCGACTTACGACAGTCTATGTTATTTGATTTAAGATATAATGCAAGCAAAGTTTTGTTCCTATTTCAATGTATTATTGAATTGTGAAAAAAACATCATTATTTGTTATGTGTGACTGTCTAGTTTTTTTTTCCGGGAATATGGCGACCATGCTCGTAGACCATATTATAAAGTGCCGACACTAAAAAAATAAAAACCGTTTGATGTGCTTTTTATTTTAATGTATTCGATTGAATTGTATTTGGAAATGACTGTGGAAATTCTCTTTACGGTGATCTTGTTTGAATGTGCCGCCCATGCACTTGGCTGGCGTTGAAGTTCGACCATAATCAACATAACAAAATGATTGCGTTTCGCTCTGCATTTGCAGAGACTAACGTAGTCGCTTAAACTGTTTCCGTTGCTTTGTTTGTTTTAAATGTATGTTTTCGAGGAAACTGGAGTAAAGAAATAACAGTGTACTCTATTCGATGGAAGAGAGAACACCAGACCCAAGAGTCGACAACGAAAAAGATGGATTGACTGATTGACTTCGATGGAAGGCGTTTGGGATCGTCGCCTCTGTCACCGTTTAGGGCTGCATGGTAAACGACCTCGTCAACAGAATTTGCCAACACCATAAGGTATTTACGGGAACCGCGATAGCTCAGTGGTTAGTGAACTGAACTACAAAGGACAAGTGGTAGGGTTCTATCCCAATCGACGGCTTAAGATTCATCCAGCCTTAAATGGGTACCGAGTTTTTTTATGGAAAAGTAACGCGGCACGGGCGTGCTTAATACCGACAACATTACCCCAAAAAATCATGTGCCGAAGGTCTGTAAAATTTATGATCACTAACACCATATTCCCAATACGCCACTTGGTGTGACGGGGGTACTTAACTTTTACTCCTTTTTATAAGGTATTTACAGGAAACTGTGACATGAATGGAGCGGATATGGGGAATTCCCTACTGCAGCGAAACTTAAGCCATGAACAGAATATAACAAACTGTCTAATGAAGTTATTGTATATGCAAGCACACAAGATAAGTATGTAGCACAAAAAAGTATATACAAATATTATGCTATTAAGTAGTTAAACAGATTTGTACAAATAAGCATAAGTTTATACAAACACATACATTTTTATACAGATAATATCATCATCATCGAGTGCCATTTCCGCAATGAAAGTTGGCTACCGAGGAGCGCCATTCTGCTCTGTCTCTTACTTTGATGGTGTAGGTTGTCATAGGCTGACTTGTCCATCTTTTGATGTTACTCGTCAATGTTAGACTTGGTCTGTCTCTGCCTCTTTTCCCTTGCATTTTTCCCTCCAAGATTACTTTTAGTAGGCTGTTGTGTCTTTTAACATGCCCCCAAAATTGCATTAGTCTTGTTTGAATTGTATCTAGTAGTTCTCTTTTCATTTTCAGTTGTTTTAAGACTTCATCGTTTGTTTTCTTTTCATCTAATTCTACCTATTCTTCTATATATCTACATTTCATATGCTTAAATTTTCTGTTCTGTTTTGTTGTCTAATGTCCATGTTTCTGCATCATAAAGGAATGTTGAGAAGATGTAACATTTTGCTATTCTTAGTTTTAGCCATGGTGTTATTTGTTTTGATGTTAGTCTATTTTTCATGACATTAAAATTACTATTTGCCATTCCTATTCTTTTGTTTATACTTCTGTAACATTTGTATTCCTGATGATACATCTGTACCAATTCTGACCTATGGAAGCGAATCATGGACAGTAGACAAACAAATGAAAAGACGATTAGAGGCCACAGAGATTTCCCTGGACAGCTAAAAAGACCAATGAGGAAGTTCTCAAAGAGGCCAACACAAAAAGGGAGCTCTTAAAAAGCATCAGAAAGAAGTAATGAACATTTTTCGGGCATATCATGAGAAGAAGAAAGTTGGAATACTTGGTTACAACTGGCAAAATAAAAGGAAAGAGAGATTGCGGACGACAAAGAGAGAAAATACTGGATAGCTTGGTGTCATGGCATGGAAAACAGTCAACAACAGAACTGATACGATGCACTGTAGATAGAAGATTGTGGAGGGACATAATCACCTACGCCAACCGGTATAGCACATGATGATGATGATGAACATCTGTATTAAACATATAAAATCACATATAAGCGACTATGGTATACGCAAACGTAACAACCAACCATGTAAAACGTTTTCTCTTAACGCTCTCTTCTGAGAAATAAGGCTTTTCTCATCCAAGCCTAGGATGTCCATAGGAAATGTACAAATCCTGACAGCAACAGGTAATTATAGGGGGCATTAAGTACACAGGTAAATTATTTCTGCAGATTCTCCGGATTGCAGTTTTATATTTTTACAGAATCAGATCCTGAGAAACTGGAAACAAACTGCCGTTTTTGTGTAATCACAGCCGACACACAAGGAAACTAAGATACTGAGATAAGAAAGAAAGAAAGAAAGAAAGAAAGAAAGAAAGAAAGAAAGAAAGAAAGAAAGAAAGAAAGAAAGAAAGAAAGAAAACCAAGGGGAAAAATTTAAGAGAAATAAAAGAGAAGCAAGAATGAATAACTGACTGGACGATTGGAGGAAGGACGGAAGGAAAGAGAGAAGGAAGGGAGAAATGAGAGAGAAGAATAGATTGTGGTAGAAGGGAAGGGCATAACAAAAGAGCTAAATGCATAGGGAATTACTGATAGGTGTTTGGATAAATAAATATGTGATGTAGAGAAAGATGGATGGAAGAATTGATGGAAAGATAAATTAAAATTGTACTAGCACGAATGGGATGCCTGACTGATTATTTTTTTTTCTAAGATGAAAGAAACTGTGACGAAAACACAGAATTTATATGTAATAGTTAATGAGCAACAAGAGACATGGAAACAAAGCTGAACACATTTGAAAATAAATATCTAAGGAAAATACTAGGTATAGAGTGGAACGAATTCAAAACAAAGGAGGAAATTAGAGAAATCAACCACTAATGCCATCAGTAAGCCAGACAAGACGATGGATATATATTGAACATGTGATGAGAAGAGATAACAACACGAATAACAAAGCAAGCTTTCGTGAGGGAAACAACAGGTAGGAGGACAATAGGCCAACCCAGAAAAAACACTGAGAAAAGCTTTTACTAGAGCAGCAAAGGCTGCAGGAATCGGCTCCCTCAATGAGATCGAGATGCTTGCACAGAACAGAGACAAATGGCAAGATTTGATAAAAGATCTTTGCAAGGATTGAGATTGCTAGAAGGGAAATTTAGATAAAGGGAGAGTATCTGGGTCTATGCCCTTTAGGCCGGTCATGTTTCGTAAGGTCAATAGATAGATAGAATAGTTACGGAACCAAGGAATGAATGGATTGACAGAAGGAAGGAGGAAACAATAAAAGTGTTAAAAGTACAACACCCAACCTCAACAACAGACACAGCAGGTGTTTATGTTTTTCCTGTGAACGATGCTCCTCCTTGTTGTGAATGTTTAGTCAATATTTTGATAACCCCTCAAAGTTTAGAATTTCTACATGGAAATAAAGAAATTTTAGCTGGGTTATCTTAAGATGTCTGAATGAAGCTTCAGAGAAAAAAGTATTATTATTATTCGCTGTCTTAAACTAACTTATTATTAACAGTTTGTTTTTTTGTCAGTGTCTGTAATGTTTTGTTTGTTTTACAGTTCCCCAGGTTGTTATTTTTTTTCACTTTTCATGCACACCATCATCGTGATCACCATCGCTCTGGCTGGTCCGTGTTGGAAGCAAATAATAATAAATGAATATTATTATAGAGGGAGACTTCCGAGGCGATAATCAGCGAATCAATTCAGAGGAAGAGGTATGTTTACAGCACTCGGAAAAATTGACAAATAATCAACAACAGAAAAAAAATATGGACCAAAGCAGGATCGAACCTGTACTCAGTGGCACAGCACCTTGCCACGAAAAGCCAAACGCTAGGGAACAATGCCACTCAGCTAACTAAAATATTAGTTTCGCAGACAATGTCTTTTCGCGCAGGTTTCTTCATGTTGGAACTTGGCTGTCATGGCAGCTACACTACAATTGTCTCTGTTCTTCGCGAAATGTCAGTCCCAGCTGGACTGCGATATCTTGCACCCACCTTCTTCTATTGTGTCCACCTCTATCGCGCCAACCTGGTATCATGCTCTCCATAATGTTCTTCTCTAGTATGTGCCACATAGTTTTGGACAAATGTTAAATTTCAGGACATTCTGAATGATGACAGCAGAAACAAAGACGAATAGTGTGGGCCAGACATAAGACACTCAAAGCGGAGAAATTTTATTCCTGCATACCATCAAATGATATCTTTGCGGTCCGTGATCAAAATAAGAACAAGAAAAAAGACAAGTATTTCCAGCTACAACTCAAAACCTGATACCACAGCAGTGACAGAGTTACAAAGGTCTTCCAATGTTGCATAGTTAATGAAGCGACAATTTCCTATTACCTCAATTTACAAGACTGTGCGTCTGTAACTTTCATACACAAATCAGAGGTTAGATTCAGGCAGGCAGGTATCTGAGATGAAAACACCACACTTTTACCTGGATGACCAGTAACACTTCCACACTATTCACCGGGTCACTCTCATGGCTACCAAAATGGTTTTCGAGGTGTGCTTCTATAATAGGGAAGGGAGCCGCGATAGCTCAGTGGTTAGTGAACTGGACTACAAAGGACAAGAGGCGGGGTTCGATCCCAATCGACGGCTTACGGTTCACCCAGCCTTTAATGGGTACCGGACGTTTTTTCTGGGAAAGTAAAGCGGCGCGGGCATAATACCGACCACATTACCCCAAAAATCAATTGCTGAAGGTGTGTAAAATTTATGGTCACTAACACCATATTCCCTATACGTCACTTGGCGTGACAGGGGTACTTTACTTGTTTTCCTATAATGGCGATCCCCAATCTCTAGTTTACGGCATAGCCGCGATATCTGCGCCTTTCGACCCGATATATCCGTCTTCGGCATGGATTGGTAGATTTGCTTAACAACTTTTGCTCGGACAGCTCCCATTTCTTTGGTCTGCCTTTTCGACTTTAAACTGCTGACGGTTCTTTTGACGTGTGCAAGGGCACACGAGAATTCTTGTTTTTTTTTTTTTTCGAGAAGGCCAGACATCGGATCCCACTAGCCAGAGACCGGGGAGGCTAAAGCCACTAAGAAAACACGGGTTCGTTTATTGAAAAATTCCCACGACCTGTGGTGAGAATCGAACCCAGAACAAACCCATTCAGTGGCCGACCTCTTACTTCTAGACCACCCAGCGCCCCCCCCCCCCCTTTGTATGTTCAATTTGAGTTGTCCAATGGACTGTGACTTCATTATCTTCGAGTTTTCCATGTCTGCTGACGTATGTATTCATTTATTTGCACAATTCACTATCCCTCCAGCTGTTTGTCACTTCTGTTGTTAATTTCCTACAAACTGCTCTATTAAAATATCTTGAATCATTTCTCTGTTTCTCTGTTTCCTTCTATCTCTTTTGCTTATGTGTTTTTCCCGTTGTTACTTTACAAGCTAGTTCCCGTTTCTGATATTTTATATTAGTTTTATTTTTTATTTGGCTTCATTTAGAATATGATCATTACTCTTTTAAGCTGTCCAAGGTATTCCCACCATTCTTCTGAAAGAAAACTGCATTTCTTTCAGGCCTTCAACGATTTTCTTTTCTTCTGTCCTAATGTCCAGGATTCACATCCATACCTTAAAATCGGCTTAACATGACACTAGCGAAATCATTTTCTTATTTCCATGGACAAAAAGGGATTTCATAATCCTTCTTGTTATTTTGTCCGCCAATTTTTGAGCTCTTCTGCGCCCCACTTATGATCTACATCTACCATCCGAAGTTATCATCTTTCCCAGGTAATTAAATCCATTGATCTGTTTTAATACTTCTTTCATTTTATTTTGATTTTGCATTTAGGAGATATATTTTTTATTATGTTAACCATCATTTCTATCTTATTACTCTTTAGGTTTTGTTTCATTTTCCGTCACTATAATGTCAATCTTTGCAGTAACCCATTGTCACTCCTAGCGTCAAGACAGCGTCATCAGCTTACCTTAGTTTGTTTATAATATGGCCACCGACTGATTTTCCGGGTCTGCCATTTATAGATCTGGGAGCCGCGATAGCTCAGTGGTTAGTGAACTGGACTACAAAGGACAAGGGCTAGGGTTCGATCCCAATCGACGGCTTCCGGGTTCACCCAGCCTTAAAGGGGTACCGGATTTTTTTTCTGGAAAGTAAAGCAGAACAGTCGTAATACCGACCACATTACCCCAAAAATCATGTGCTGAAGGTCTGTAAAATATATGGTCACTAACACCATATTCGGTATACGCCACTTGGCGTGATAGGGGGTACTTTACTTGTTTACTTTCATTTATAGATCTAAGTATAACCTCACTATATATATTAAAATGGTCTGGTGATATTATGTACCTTTGCCTGACACTTTATTTTATTTGCTGAAACTTGTACAACTGTCTACCAGTTCTTATGGCTGCGTTTTGTTGGAAGTAAATATTCTTTACAACCAATAATCGAATAGATATGATATACTTTGTTTATCTAAGTCACATGACAGAAATATCACATTTATTATGAAATAATTGAGAAGGACCAAAAATGTCTCTGGAAAGGGCAGTATTGAAAATAATGACTTGATTTTAAAAATGGCCATATCCTGCATGACAAATGCAGGATAGAAGGAAAATAAAATGTCTCAAAGCGTGAAGAGAACCACCAAGAATCACATGGATAGTCAATATTTGGAGAACTATATAAATCATGCAGCGGCAAAAGCTAACAACAGTGTTGAAACCTTGGCAAAAGATAGTTACCTGCAGCTCTCCACAATCTTGTATCAGACGTGTATCGGATAAGATGATTTAAAGTTTACATTTTCATGGAGATCAATGTATATATATATAGGATAAGATAAATTAATTAAAGTTTATGTTTTCATAGAGATCAATGTATATACATATAGGATAAGATAAATAAATTAAAGTTTACATTTTCATGGAGATCAATGTATATGCATATAGAGGAGCGTGGTAGAGCACTATACTATTAAGGACAAGTGGTTCGATCCCGTTCGATGGCCATTAGACACACCAAGCCTTTAATAGGCACCGGATTTTTTTCTGGTAGAGAAACAGTATACTGGCGTAATACTTACCACATTATTGGCTACGTTAGTGGTAACAAAATATAGGCCATAACGGCTTATTTTCACAATGCAACGGAACTGACGAGATTATTTCTTTTTTTCTCTCTTTTTGTCTGGAGTTCTTTCTTTCTGTCAGTCTTTCTGTCAGTCTTTCTGTCAGTCGTTTTTTTTTTCATTATTTCTGTATTTCTGTATGTTTGTCAGTTTTTCTTTGTTACTTTCATACATTCTATGCAACGTTGCAGTGAGTGTTCATCAATTGTTTGAATCAAACGAAAAAGTGCTGTTCATTTGTGCGACAAGAAAACGAGAAGTTCCAGAACTTTAACGCAAAGGCGAAATGGAACATTTCTTTGGCTACATTTTCTAGTTTAAAAACAAAAACAACAAAAAAAAAACAAAAACAAATCACGGAACCTATTTTCGTGTCTGAACGCATTATCTTCAACTCGCACCTCATGTGTGAAATGGAACACCACATACCAGACCACCAGATACAGTTCAACAGGCTGGCTGGAAGTTGCGCAATTCTCCAGACTTCGGTTGATTTACACATGTCAATCGAGTAACATACGACCGTATGCGCGTGTTCAATTAAAATTGAATATTGTTTACAGTCACAAGCTATGTGCGCGTAAGAGCCATTAAATGTAAACAGTGATGCCAGACTAATTAACATTTGCTTTAGGAAATGTAAACAGAGCTCCATAAGATGTGATATACTGTTATTGTATCACTTCGCCCTTAATTTGCTGATATCGTTGTTAGACTATTCGTTCAGCTTATCTGTTTTATTTCCAATGATGTTTACAACGAGAGGATGCTGAAAGCATGCGCAGGTGGACGAGCATAAAGAAGTGCGATTAAATAAGATAAATATTTGAAAGCGGGAAGTGCAAGGCAAACAAAGAGGGAATCTAGAAAGAAAAGAAGGCTTTTAACACGTGATAGATATACACAACAAAAGACAAGATGTAGTACTGGAAATACAATCATACCCATCATATGATGAACATAAAAGGCTCTTGTGACCATTACCGGTATCATACACAGACATGCTGTGTGGAGATGTCATTAGTTTTTGAGCTGACAAACATTTTCTTCCAACTTATTAAATTTGACGTATAAAGGAAAAAAGAAGATGATGGCGTATTTGAAAAGATGTAGGACTAGAGAAAAGATGAAGGAGAGAAGGAGAGAAAAGAGATATATACAAAGAAATAGAAGTGTAAACATTTGGCGATGGTGAAATATCACGCGGAATTACGGCGTAGAAGAACGTGAGCTTCGCACTGAAAATCATGGTGAAATTACTAACAAAAATGTGATGATAACATTTACAGAGAACAAACATTGAAAAAAAGCATGTCTGAAATAATAAACCTCGCAAAAGTGAAAACGGAGAACATCAAACATTTAGAACAAGATGAAAGACGAATAGAAGAAAGGTGTCATTTCTTCCCTTCTAATCCGGTAACCTCTATTGTTGTTTGGGCTTTGTTTACTGGCTGCAATCAAATTTCTCCATTTCTCTCTGTTCGCGGTTGCTCGTCAGATGGAGAAGTCAAGACTCAAACATTGATTGTCGTTATGTTCCATTTATCTCTTACCTTTCTTGCTTTGTTTTTCAATTGTTTCCTGCAAGACGGTTTTTCTCAAGGCTGGACAAACGAGAAGAATGTTTATTCCACATGAGTATGTCTCCAAATTGTCTTCTATGTATGGACTACATCTGCTTCTATCTTCCTCATCTGTGAAGTAATCACGGATAACGATACATAGAATGTTTTTAATAACATCTCATTTCCATAGCTTGTAGTTTGTATTTGTTACTTTGTTGTTGTGGTCACGTCTTGCACGCCTGCAACAAGATTAACTTGACAAATAAATGCATCAATCTAATTTTTAAAGCTGTTGTGTTTTCTTTTTATCTTCGTTGTCTCCGAAATGTCAAGGACATTACTACTATTCTTTTCCAAATCTTTAAAATATTGAAGGTTCTGGGCCTTCATTATAGATGATAAACCTCTAATATTTAAATACTGCAACTGTTTTAAGAACTGTCCATTAAAGGTTTCCCAAATATTGCCACTTGTATGTTTCTTTCTTAAGATGTTGTGTGTATCCCCCATATCAAATGAAGTCCATGCTACTTTAAGTCATCAGATTTAGTCTGCTAGTTCTTGTTTGCCACATCGAAGTCCGTCTACATTCTCAACAAAACAGAGATCTGTAATTATTCTCCCTATTATGATAATTCCCTAAATGTTATGTAGAACCAGCCTTAACATATGGATGTGAATTATGGACAAAAAAGACAACAGACAAGAATAGCACTGGAGACTGTAGAAATGTAGTTTTACATAAGAATGTTGAGAATACCATGGCAAACTAAGTAGAGTAATGAAAGCGTTATAATAGAGACCAGGGCAAAAAGAGAGCTAATTTACAATATTGGGAAATAACGATCATCATTTTGTCGCCATGTAATGAGAAGGGAACAGCTGGAATATATAGTGATAACTGAGAAAATAAGATAGAGGGACGAAGAGATAGAGGGAAGCAAAGAGAAAAGATACCAAACAGCGAAAGAGAATGGCTTGACAGAAGGTCAACAACATAAATGATAAATAATTGTCGAGATCGAAAGTTGTGAAGAGACATGATCACCTACGCTTGCAGCCAAGGTACTCGATGATAATAATGATTATACTTACAGCGTCTGTGCTATTTTCTTTTTACTACCCATCTGTCATGATTCTTTAAGAAAATGTTACACAAGATGGGAGACATAAATATCCCTATCAGTTTTGTTTTTTTGGTCAAAACCAACAATTCTCTCAAATGACCAATTATTAGATGGCGGTGTTTTTCTAGATCTGTTGTATACGTTAGATAATGTGATCAATGTTACATTTGTCCCCCTTTGTGTGTGTGTGTAAAACTGATAAAGTTATAACATTTCAAATTCTTTCTTCTTTTTTTTTGTACTCTATGATTACACATTTATCATAGCACTTCTTCCTCTTCTTTCTTTTTCTCTTTTCACTGATACCAAAAAGGTGTCGTGGTTTATATCATTTGTCGTTCTTGAGCTGCTCGAATTGTCTGGATTAGTGATTTTCCTTTTTTGTTACATGTCTCTGTCACTGCATCTATCCATCTTCTTCTGTGTATTCCCCATCATAGCACTAGATGGTTGAAATATGTTGGTTGATGCGGCGTCTACACCAAGCCTATTCTTATAAATTCATCTTCTTAGCTTACGATTTCAGTATGTAAATTGTTGTCTTCATTATGATTGGCAACTCAGGTGACTTATTGGACTATCATTAAATAAGTGTGGCATCGTTGATCGAACATGTTTTGTGCAAGTGAGATATATAGGAGGAAACGTGCAAAATAATAAATGCAGGGCGGAGAGTTATGGATAGCGAAATGTAGAAGAGATATATTGAAAGAGAACATTTTGGAAAGGGAAATACGTAAAATAGTAAAATAAAAAAAAAACAAAAAAAGAAATAAAGATGTAAAAAAAGTGTTTTAAAAAATAGAGAAATAACAAGAGAAATGTTGGAAAAAGGTATGTAAAATACAGATAGAGAAATGTTAGATGCGAAAGGACAGAAATTAAGACGTTGGATGTATATTACACACTGGGAGGTATGATGGAGAAAAGCAGACATGAAAGCTAAACCAGAATAGAGAAAACATGAACAATATTTTATTAAAATATGTTTAAACGAATACATAGGCACGTTAAGTGACAAAACTGCACGCAAAGTCATATATTTGAGCTACAAAGTTTTGACAGATCCTACTCTTCAGATTGACAGTGCACGTAGAAAGAGAAAACAAACTTTAAATTAAGGGAGACTACGTGGCTGCCCCACTTTTCATTTTATTTGCCGTTTTACGTTCCGGGTAGGGTTTAACGTGTTCCAGTGTACACTTTAATTGAGTAAACTTAAATGTATGACTACTTTGATAACACTCCTGAACAAAACGAAACAAACAGGCAAAGTTAGAGAAGCAAACGATTGACAACACTGGAAAATATAAGTTATAAGGACATTAATATAAAACAGCAAAGACAGCTAGAATCAGCGGATCAATTCAGAGGAAGCTGTATGTTTACAGTACTCGGAAAAAATGACAAATAATCAACAACAACAAAAAACAAACAACAATATATGGACCAAAGCAAAAGGATCGAACCCGTACTCAGTGGCACAGCGCCTTGCCACGAAAAGCCAAACTATGTTGATTATTTGTCATTTTTTCCAAGTCCTGTAAACATACCTCTTCCTCTGAATTGATTCGCTGATTATCGCCTCGGAAGTTTCCCTCTATAATAATATTCATTTATTATTTGTCTACAGGTAGAATCACCAAAGAAAGTTCTCTTTGTTATTTATAGTGTCCCCATGACACTCTATAAATTTTATTTCTATCAAAACCTTTGGTGTAGTCTATGAAGCAGTCATATAATGGTTTGTTTACATCTGTGTGCTTTTGGATTAATGATCTCATGCAGAATATGGTTTGTCTCACTGTTTAAGCTAAATCCAAATTGTTGTTCTCCTAATTCCATACTGATTTAATTCGGAATCCTACCTTGTATAGCTTTTAGCAAACATTTCTTTACCTTGCTCGCTAGGCATATTGTTCTAAAATCACTGCATTCAACTGCACCATTCTTTTTCGGTAATGCAATGAAAGTTGATGTTTTAGTTCACTTGGTATGTATCCTGTATGGTATATGTCATTGCATATGTCAGTGATCACTTCAATGCCAAAGTCGTATAGTCCCTTTATCATCTCTATCTGTATGTTTTCAGGTCCTATAACTTTCTCCCTTTTCATTGTTTGTATAGCTCGTGTTTATTACTTAACATCTATTTCGGTTCTTTGCATGTATTTTATGTTTGTGAAAATGAGCATTGTTTTTTTTTATTCTTGGCACAATCATTGTAAGTGAGATATATACATACATATATATATATCATCTATTTCTGCGTTCATGCGACGACTACTCACTTTCACAGTAGAAAAGGACTTTAAGTTTGCGTAGATGAATAGTTAGGAGCTGCGATAGGTCATTGGTTAGTGAACTGGACTATAAAGAACACGAGGACAGGTTCAATCCTGATCGACGGCTACCGGTTTACACAGCCTTAAATGGGTACCGGTTCACTAAATGCTGAGCTATTGCGGTTCCCAAAGATGAATAGTGTCGCTAGTTAACTGCTAGCCTTTCGTCAGACACATACGTCTTCCACATGAGTTTTTTGTAAATCGGGCTGCCTTCTCTCTTCGGGTTCTAATCGTTTGGACAAATAAGGAAGTCAATCTGTTTCCAGTGGCACAGTTGTGAGGCAGAGTAGAGCTTTGTTATTCACCGATTTTGGCGTATTTCGTCATGAGTTTCTGACCACTCTCAGCCCAGTATCTGATGTGTATCTTTGCCACCTTCCACATTTGACATTATAATTCATTATTATGAAAATGTCATCACTTGAAATTAAACGTTAAAATAGAACATCGCGGACAGAAACGGGAACCAGCAAAACTGTTTTAATGAAGTTGGCAAGAAAATAAAAACTCTAACCTAAAAAAAAAATGTAATTATTATTTAAACTATGAAAACTGACATATTTCGGACATCAAAAGTCTTAAAGACATTGAAAGATTAAACACTGAAGGTATAGTCTCTGAAAGAAGGAAAAGGAGATGTGCTAAAGGTTTGAAGGACGTATGAGGTCTAATGGGCATGTTCGAAGTTCAATGATGATGACCAGCAAATAACTAAATGACGTCACAGACGCCGTATTGAATATACTCATTTGAACAGACAGCATTACAAGAAGCATTAACACTGACAGTTAAGAAAGCGGCGCTAGCAATTATGAAAGGTAAAAAAAAAAAATTAAGTACCCCCGTCACGCCAAGTGGTGTATAGGGAATATGGTGCTAGTAACCATAAATTTTACAGACCCTCGGCACATGAATTTTGGTGTAATGTGGTCGGTATTACGCTCGTGCCGCTTTACTTTCCCAGAAAAAAATCCGGTTCCCATTAAAGGCTGGGTGAACCGGAAGCCGTCGGTTGGCATCGAACACAACCTCTTGTCCTTTGTAGTCCAGTTCACTAACCACTGAGCTAACGCGGCTCCCCAAATGAAAGGTACCTGACAATTATTTACTTTACAACATTCACTTCTTCATCAATACAGTGGTAAGTAGCATGCTAGATTGACGATAACGAAAACGTGGGTTCCTACCCAGAGTTGAAACTCATCAGCCGAGCGAACTTTAAAGAAATAGGTACCTATCTTGCTGATTTGTAGAAAATTTTAACGATAAGCGAATCACTGAGCTCGCACCTCCAAATATTACTGCTTAGTGCGATCAAGTTAATATTTCACTCCCTTAAGATAATATCATAGGCAACATCTCTTGACTTTATAATGGGCGTTCTTATCCGGTAAATATTGGACTGTAGTTCCACTTCATTTTGTATCCTTATAAAGCGTCGTCTTCTAAGATACGCAGGCCAATGTGTAAAACATTGCACGGACAAACTGTATCTGATCTCACTCTTCTTTTGTATTTTCCATTCAAGTGAAGTGCTTCTGCCATTAACATTTTCTTATAATAGATTTGACTACCAGATATTCACTGTTATTTTTCCTCGCATTTTTTTCAATTCAACTACTCTATAATGTGTGTACTCAAATTTATGAGTATTGCTGCTAGATTAGAAATATACCAACGCTAAGTGCGAACATTTATCGCTTAACCTTTATACAGTTATGCCACCAGAAATGGAGAAGGTGGTGTGTTCTTGACGCTGAATAACCAGGATGAGATCACCAAGTCAATAGCTACTGGGAAATTCTCAAACAACTTTAAAGCAGAAACTGAGGCCCTCAGTGATGCTGCAACACTGGCTACTCAACACAAAAATAACATGCACAATAAATTGGTGATTCTGACTGATGCTCTGTCGGTACTATCAGCTCTACAAAGTCCCAAGAACAATGAACTAGATGACTTGAGAACAATCCTGAACCAACTATGCAATAACTTCCAGAGAGTAGTCATTCAGTGGGTACCATCACACTGTAATATACACGGGAACGAACGCGCAGTCAAATTAGTTAAAGAGGGAGGGGGATTACAAGAGAACCATCCGCTCAGCTATGATGAAGCCAAATCCATCCTCAAAGGTCAGTACCATGAAAAATGGAAACGAGAACATCCAAAGTATAACGAGAGGGACGGATACCACCAACTATCAAGGAGGGATCAAGTCATCATACTTCGCCTACGCACAGGCCACAATAGAATGAGGAATCACAAGTTCACCAAATTCAAAATGGGTACAACCAGCCTATGCCACTGTACACTGGACAATATGACTACAAAACATGTTCTACAGGATTGCCCCAGTACACAGACCTGAGAAGAGCAATGTGGTCCACACCCACCTCCCTGGAAGAGAAACTATATGGAACAATCGAATCGCTTAAACAGACAGCTGACTTCATGAGAGAGTCTGGAACCCTACTCTGATTGAGTCTTGATCGCAGAGAGAGAGAGAGAGAGAGAGTATACATTTATTAAATAGAAAAACTGCATGTGTTACCATGGGTGTAGGTAAAAGTTACAGCAGCACTTATCCGAGCCACTATCTACATTTCGCATATCTCAAGACATAATTCTCTGGTAGGTATTAACTTCTAGTCTCAGTTAACGCACACTGTAAAATCAATTATTCTATATAATCAATCAACATAATTCAAAGAGAGCTGCAAGTAAAGATACTATACAAACAAAATATAAGACCTAGGACATCTTCACTTGTATTTGCATCTCTTCTTCATCATTATCGTGACTCGTTCATTAACGTTGGCTGAAACACTGAATCATTGTTGCTAGGAAGAGTTGTGAAGAGAAGAAGAAGGAAAGGCAAGCAAAGGAAAATATTGGAAGAGAACATCAAATAATGAGCAGAACTTTATCTAAATGATTCTCAGTCAATTATGAAAACAGAAAGATACTGGGATTACTGGTTGCAGACACCATTATTTAAATAAAAGAGAAAGAGTGTGCAAGACATGAAGAAAGAGAGAGAAAGAGGGAGATAGAGCGAGTGACAGATAGAGAGAGAGAGAGAGAGAGAGAGAGAGCTGTCTTCAACTTGAGCAAGAAAATGTGGATATATTACAACTCAGATTATAAACCATTAAGAATATATGTAAATAAATAGAACAGTTACAAATTCAGTAAAATTATTTGATTAGCTGTTAAAGAAGATGAGGATAATAGTGAACATCAAGTTGATTTCAATTCAAAGTTCAATACAACATCTGCTTGGTAACTCTGTCAGTTTCTAAGAAAAGCAAAGGTCAGCTATTACTCCTATCCTAGGAAACAGAAACTCAATACGTGACCTTCAATAGCTTCCGAGACAACGATTAGCAAATATCAAAAGTGAGTACCATTTTCTTCCAGAGAAGGTAAAATTGCGCTGGATTTTTAAAAAAACAGCAAAGAAGGTACAAAACAATGCGACATAAATACTAATAACTTCATGACTGACTCACATGTGGCCAATCAACTCAGCACTGAATCCTGTCTTGGGATATGGAATGTAGACTGGAAGGGGTGGAGGGCTTCTATAGATAGATCAAATATAACTACTACCAAAAAATGCAAATAAAGACAGACAAAAACAACGTTAACTATGAACAATTTTATTAAGGGAACAATAAACGAACATCAGCGCCATCCAAATCATCAACATATGCCAGGTTCGTCGTAAAATTGTTTTAAAATGATAACACCGAAATTGTACAAGTCAATTCAGCAATCCAAAAGTTGGATCGACGGAATACTAGAAGCACCAGGAAACATAACAACAGCAGAGGCGAACAGAAGAGCAAAAGACCGCAAATTATATCACCCCTCGACTCTGAAAAGCAAATGAGGAAGGAAAGAAAAAAGAAGAAGAATTCAGCAATAATAACACAGCGCAAACTGGAGAAATGTCAAAAAGGAACACAGACGTCCATCATGGTTACCAAGTAGCGTACCAGGTGATATATATGATCTTATCTTTTCACAGCTATCGATCTCTATAGTTGTGTATCATTTCCACTATGCATTTACTAATACAAAATTCTCTTAATTTATCCAGTATCATTTCTCTCTATTTCTATACATCTGCTCTTTTCCCCCCCCCCTATTTTTATTCCTCATAATATGTTCTGTTTGCTCCCTTTACATTTCGCGGACTAAAAAAGATGATGGTTGTTTTCTCCCGTTGTTGATGATACATTGTAATTGTTTGCTTGAACTTTTGTACTGCATTACTCTATTGAGCTCTCTGTTGTGTTGTGAAAATTAGTTTGTAATAACCGTATTTACGTGGGCACTGAAGATTTTTTTATTTGTCATCTACCTGTCCATGATCTACTTACATATGATAGGACTGACTTTACATAAAACTGAGATAATATTTATAATTTTAAAAAACAACTTCAATTGACAAAAGAGAGCCATATAGATGTGTGTTTTTATCGGAATAGACGAATGTCCAGCAGATTAAAGGAAAAGCAAACAATGTCCCCACTGGTAACTTTGAGAAAGAGCTAATGAAAGAAAACCTTCCACATACACAAACAAATTACTTGTAATAAATGAATTTAACAATCGACATTTTTTTTTTGTAGTTAAAAGAGGTGTGTATCAAGATTTATTTTTTTATTTCCTGAGGTTTCGGGATTGCAGTCTCGTTTACATCTAGATCAAAGGAGGCGGGAGCGCGCCTCAGAGCAGGAAGTTGTCAGCGACCCACAGCTGATGGCTTGCTCCATGATCGGTGAACCCATTCAGACCCTGCCCCACCTCTGCGTGGTGCCTCCAGTAACAGACTAACCTGTCTGATCTGGCCAAGCGAGTAGGGGTTGAAGAGGGTAGACAACCCGGTACTCAAAAATGTTGTGCTGAAATCGGATTTGTTGGACCAAAAGGTGCAAATATCACAGTTATACTGCAAACCACAACACAGCGCAGACATTCCCACTTAACGTCCTTTTAAGGGTGGATGACGAAGAGGTGTACTCCTTTAATCGTCGGACGAACGCAAGCAAGCAACTTTGATCAAAAGACAAATAATCATTGGATGAGTGACAGAGTTTAGTAGTGAACAGAAGTTGTAGGATGTTACTGAGAAGTAAAAAATCATGAGGGAAATGTGAAACAGTATTCGACAAAATCACCCCCGATATACGGAAATCATGTTATTACTGTAGTAGACAACTAGCATTCCTTATCGCGTTATGAGAAATTCCGCTGTTAACAGACTTACTGCTGTAAATAAACCTCCATAAATCATGACATTTTCATATTAACGATGTGCTTATTTCACGTTTCATTTTACTCACAATAAAGATATTCTGTCTCATAGTTCGTGTTTCTAAGAGAGTTAACTCTCTTTATTCATTTCTTTAACTGGAACCTAATCTCTTTCTCTTCTTTACTCTTCTTTCCTCCTTCTCCTTTCAACTAAACTGATCTGTCTTTGTTCCTTTGTTCTTTCCGAGTTTAAAACCACTCTCTTTAGAACTGCTCACCCAACGAGTAAAATCACAGGTTCATTGGTTGTCCATTAAGTTGAAATCTTAAGGTCCTTTCAGACACAATTCAATCGAGATAGTACGACATGGATAGAACTTGTTTTCCATCTCTTCTGCATTGAAATAATTACCCTTAAATAATGATTTCTACGTGAATAATAATTCTAGTGCATTTTCCCTTGTTTATTTTGTCGAGTTTTCAGATCAAAACGTTCTGTTTTTACACGTAAAACTGCCACTACATTTACATATTACTACTGTTTTCGTTAAAAATAAATTCTAGTCAATTTTAATTGCTCACCTTTGTGCACTAGGTACATAATGTCTTTATTCTGTTCCAAATGTGTTCTCATATATATATATATATATATATATATATATATATATATGACCCTTGGTGTCTTGACAGACGGTTGGTAGCAAGCAATCATGAATAGCCAATAGTCTAGGTAATATATTAGTTTCTTAAGCTAGATGCTGTTTCACTGAGTAGCGTTCTAACTGCTAAATATTCCAATATTGGATGGACAGATTCGACAAAAGAATGAACAAGATGAATCTGTGGTGCCTGGTATCATCTCCTTTATCCTGCGCCTTTTGCCTTCTGATCTTGACAGAAGCACTTCCTTGAATACTGCTGTGCCGTTTATATTTTTGTTCTCCATGTGCTCCGACCTGATGATAAAGATTTTCTCCGTTTCTTTCACTGATAGAGAATTCATTCAAGGAAGCCCTGCAAACATCCTTATATCTCAGCACTTGTCTGCCCTTTAGTCTCTTTCCGTTCCTAAGTTCGCCAAACAATAATTGTTTAGGACTTCGGTTGTTTTCAATTCTTCTTACGTGGTCCAGCCACCTTTGCCTCCGGCTCCTAAGTGTTGCACTGATGGATGTTTTATGTTTATGTTTTTTTGTTCATTTGGTATGTATCAAGTATTGTATGTGTTGATGCATATGTCTGTGATCACTTCAATGCCCAATCTTTAAGTGCCTTTATCATCTCTATCTGTATGTTGCCATGTCCTGCAACGTCTCCATTTTTCATTGTTTGTGTAGCTTTCCACTTCGGATTTTAAGCTTTTATAGCCTGACGTACATGTTGGTTTCGTTTCTCTGTAATCATCTCGTTGTTAGACATTTTATTGGTTACTTTGTCCTATCATTTGATGTTCACTAATTTTGCGAAGGCAACGCACATGGAAGCTGTTAATATTTTCTTCTGCCCTTCATGGGTCACCAATGTTTTTAAATATGCATTATAATACTGTTCAAAGCACACAATTTTGGTAAATTATGTGTTCTCACTATATATTTTAAATCATGACGCATTTTTTTCAAAAAATTACTTTATTTTCCAGTCGGTTCTATTGTGAGATGAATCTGAGGTAGTTTCGTTTACTGCTGAAGCTCACATTCAATATTTGTTAGTTTCTACTACTTCCCTCGCAAAACTACAACTTACTCGTTTGTTTTTTGTTTTGTTTTTATAGAAATTTGGTCTTCAGTAGACAGGTATACCTCATGATCATTGAGTGCCGTCTCAGCATTGAAGGTTGGTCTCTTGCTTTAATTGTGCAAATTGTCATATGCTGACTTGTCAATCTTTTGATGGTACTCAAGCATGTTAGTCTTGGTCTGCCTCTTTTATCTTGTATTTTCCCTTCCAGGATTACTTTTAGAAGATTGCTATGTCTTTTAACATGTTCCAAAAATCTCATTTGTCGTGTTTGAATTTTTTAAATAGTTTTCTTTTCATTTTCAGTTGCTTTTCGACTTCATCGTTTTTTTTTTTTTCTTTGCATCCATTTATTTGTATTTTTCTATAAATCCACATTTCAAAGGCATCAATTTTCTTTTCTGTTATCTTGTCTAATGTCTATGTTTCTGCACAATACAGAAATGTTGAGAAGATATAACATTTTGCTCTTCTTTGGTTTAGCTCAGGTGTTATTTATTTTGATGTTAGTATATTTTTCGCGGCATTAAAATTACTTTTTGCTTTTAAAATTACTTTTATTACTATACTCTTATTACATTAACATTACTATTTTTTTTAAATTATTTTTATTTCAGTTTTACATTTTCCATTACTGGTTAAAGTATGTCCAAGGTAATTGTAGTTCTGAAAAGTCTCCGGGTCTATTCCTTCAACTTTGATATCCACTTGTGGGTTTTCAGTTTTATCTTTGTTTACGATCATAGTTTTAGTCGTTTTTTATATTCATATAAAAAAGAAAAAAGAGTTCTTAAATGTTATGAAGAGCTCGTCTTAACATATGGATGCGAATCATGGACAATAGGACAACAGACAAGAAAATCAGTGGAGTCTGTAGAAATGTGGTTTTACAGAAGAATGTTGAAAGTACCATGGCCAGCTAAGAAAAGTAAGGAAGATGTTCTGAGAGAGGTCAAAGCAAAAAGAGAGCTAATTTCCAATATTAGGAAAAAGACAATCATCATTTTTTGGGCCATGTAATGAGAAGAGAACAACTGGAATATATTGTAACAACTGGAAAAATTGAGGGACGAAGAGATAGAGGGAAGCAAAGTGAAAACGTAACAGACATCTTAAGAGAATGGCTTGGCAAAAGGTTAACAACAGAAATGATAAATAACTGCCGAGATCGAAAGTTATGGAGAGACATGATCACCTACGCCAGTAGGCCCGGTACTTGATGATGATGATATTCATATATAAACCATATTTTTTGCTTGCCATGTTTATTTCATTAAGTAGTTGTTGTAGATCTTTAGTGTTTTCTGCTAGTAATACAGTATCATCAGCATGTCTTAGGTTATTGATTATCTTTTCATTAATGTTTAGGTCAGGCGACTCTAAGATGTTTTTTTTTTTTTAAGATTTGCTCAGTGTATAGATTGATCAAGCTTTGTGACAGGATGCATCCTTGTCGTACTCCTCTTTTTATATCAAAGTTCTCTTTGTTATATTGTATTATTGGTGTTTGCTCCCAGTATAAATTATGTATTAGTCGTATGTCCGTGTCATCTAGATGAATATCTTTTACGCAGTTTATAAGTTTTAATTCTATCAAAAGCGTTGGTGTAGTCTATGAAGCAGGCATTTTTTGGTTTGTTTATATCTTATATCTGTGTACTTTTCGATAATCGTTCTCATGCAGAATAAGGCTTCTTTTGTCCCACTATTTTCTTAAATCCAAATTGTTGTTCTTCTAATTCAATATTCATTCTTATTCTGGATCCTTGTATAACTTTTAGCAAGATTTTTGTTACATGGCTCATTAGACTTATTCTTCTAAAATCACTCCATTCAATAGCAACCTTCTATTTAGGCAATGAAATGCAATGAAAGTTTATGTTTTTTTGTTCATTTGGTGTGTATCAAGTATTGTATGTGTTGATGCATCTGTCTTTGATCATTTCAATTCCCAATCTTTAAGTGCTGATATCATCTCTATCTGTATATTGCCATGTCTTGCGACTTCTCCCTTTTTCATTGTGTACCTTTCCACTTCGGATTTTAAGCTTTTATAGCCTGAAGTACATGTTGGTTTCGTTTCTCTTTAATCATTCAATAATTTGGTAATTCCTGCCATTTATTGATTATATCTTTTTTGTCTGTTAGTATTTTTTTCCTTTTTTTGTTTGCAATGCACACACTTTAAGTGGCTTTTTTATTTGTACTAGTCATTCTCTTTATTCCTGTGTGCATCCATCTTAAATCCTGTTTAGTTTTCAAAGTTTCATTTCTAGTCATCTTTGGTTGAGCCAGTATTTCTTGTTTCCTTTTTACACATTTTGCGTGTTACATTATCTATTTTTCTGTATTTTCTTTTTCGCTTGTATTCTTTACTCCATTTTTTTCCAAGATGGAGTCAGGCAAAAAAATCCCCGACATTTCTACTTGTGTTTTATCGCTGTGCACTTTAATTCTGTCAAGTTGTATTACATATCCTGCATCTGCTTGTCGCATGTGTATGATTTTTAAAGTAAAATGTTCAAATTCTTGCTAGTTTCTTTTAGTGCATCGCTTAGAAATGTCTCGCAGCGTTACCTATTGATAGCTCTTTTAAACGGCTGCATTTCAAAGTAAAATATTTCTTGATTATTGAAACTGGATGATCTATGCCAAATCTGTTTCACGTGAAAAGCTCTAATTTGACGCAAGAGCTTCTTTTTAGCTCTTGAAATATTACTGTTATTCTTGTGCTACTGGTAAATATTCTGTTCGTAAGCTCTTTCGTCCAGACTTCAATACTACAATGAGCGAGTACAGTGATTTATCAGTCAGTGCAAGAACTTCCAAGAATTCTATCTCTGAATATATTTCTCCAGATTTCATTTCCAGTAGGAAAAGAAATGTAAAGAGCCCCGTCACACCAAGTGGCATATGGTAAATATAATGTTAGTTACATTAATATTTACAGACCTTCGGCTCATGATTTTTGGGGTAATGTGGTCGGTATTACGCCCGTGCCGCTTTTACTTTCCCAGTAACAAATCCGGTACCCATTTAAGGCTGCGTGAACCCGGAAGCAGTCGAACAGGATTCAGCCCGATTTTTTATTGTCATTTTTTTTCACTTCCGGTAGCCACAAGTATTTATTTCTTTTCTCTGGTGGTCTACTGAGGGCTTCATGTCAAGCGTGATCCGGGTCGATATCCTCTAGGTTGAGCTTGCACTAAATGAGTAACATAGCATTTTCTGGGAAAGAAACATAGAGCTGGTGTTATACTGACCACATTGCCTCAAAAATGTGTAGCTGGCCAGAAAATACGGGCACTAACACAATATTCACTATACGTAGCACTCTGGGCTCTTTATTTCCATGAAGACAAATAGCTGTGAATTAGAAAACACGTTGATACTGCTGAATGATTAAAGAATTAATTCTTAACTAAGATGTTCACAAACTATTCTATTACTCTATGGCTTACTCTATTCTATTACTCTATGGCTTACTCTATTCTATTACTCTATGGCTTACTCTATTCTATTAATCTATGGCTTACTCTATTATATCTATATACTCTATGTCTTTGGATGGTCTAAACTCATCTGAGGTCCCGTCAGAGGTATGTCTTAATGAGACACTTAGTGGCTGTGTAAGAAGACTTATCAACCAACATAGAACTGGAGTCGTCAGTCGCTGGACACTGAGGGAATTGCTGAGGAGGGGATCTGAGCATCTATGGACGTGTTCGGAGTGCAATGATGATGACCCGCAAATAACTCAATAACTCTATGTCTTACTCTATTCTATTACTCTATGTCTTAATCTATTATATTACTCTATGTCTTGCTCTATTCTATTACTCTATGTCTTACTCTATTCTATTACTCTATGTCTTACTCTATTCTATTACTCTATGTCTTACTCTATTCTATTACTCTATGTCTTGCTCTATTCTATTACTCTATGTCTTACTCTATTCTATTACTCTGTCTTGCTCTATTCTATTACTCTATGTCTTACTCTATTCTATTACTCTATGTCTTACTCTATTCTATTACTCTATGTCTTACTCTATTCTATTACTCTATTCTATTACTCTATGTCTTGCTCTATTCTATTACTCTATGTCTTGCTCTATTCTATTACTCTATGTCTTACTCTATTCTATTACTCTTGGGCTTACTCTATTCTATTACTCTTGGGCTTACTCTATTCTATTACTCTTGGGCTTACTCTATTCTATTACTCTGTGTCTTACTCTATTCTATTACTCTTGGGCTTACTCTATTCTATTACTCTTGGGCTTACTCTATTCTATTACTCTTGGGCTTACTCTATTCTATTACTCTGTGTCTTATTCTATTCTATTACTCTTGGGCTTACTCTATTCTATTACTCTTGGGCTTACTCTATTCTATTACTCTTGGGCTTACTCTATTCTATTACTCTGTGTCTTACTCTATTCTATTACTCTATGTCTTACTCTATTCTATTACTCTATGTCTTACTCTATTCTATTACTCTGTGTCTTACTCTATTCTATTACTCTATGTCTTACTCTATTCTATTACTCTATGGCTTACTCTATTCTTTTACTCTATGGCTTACATTATAATTGTCAATGGTTCTCTAACGTGCGCGAGTGTACACGGGACCTCGTCTTAATTGCTGTCTTGACATCTGATCTCACTCTCCAAGAGATCAGGCGAGGATAACGTCATAAAGAAACTACTAACTTTCCCTATTTTGAAGTATTACCACAGTTTCAGATGTGCTTTGAACCCTGTTCCTCCTGTCCTAAGTTCGACCTTATACATCTAACCTACTAAGCCTCCGTCGAAAATATATTGATGCCGATAACATGCCTCCATCTAGAGAATGAATTTGTTTAGGACTGCTTTCGTAAATATTATTCTTGATCCTCCTACAACATAACAGTTGTTGTAGTCAGAGCTGTCGCTATAAGAGAAGCAGGTATATCAGAACAGCGAGTCCTCTATACTCGTGTTGACACCAACTTTTTCTGGTCTTAGCTTATCTTAAGTCATATATCAGGGGACATAGGTAACCTAGTTGGAAAAACCACCCGACTGGGCTACCGACGTTCGACCCGTGTTCGATTCCCGTTGGAAGCAGTGTGAGTTGTACTCGTGGTTAGAAAAAAATACCCCCGCGGTCAACCCAGCCGCTGGCAGAAATGGTTACCATGGTATTACTCTGTGAAGGTGTGGAATGCCGCCTTGCATCGTGAGTTTCGATGCTTGAAGTGACACTATTTATATAGTCTCCGAATACTTCTGAATAGGTGGCCGAGCACATATGGGTGAAAACTGGCGCGCTAAGACGCCGGTTCAAGTCTCGTACTTTACCTTTACATTAAAGTCAATTATCAGCAACTACTATCTTGCTACACTTCATTAGATTTTAAACTATCAGTTGTTTTGGAAGATGAAAATTATGGTTATTGGCAAACAATGACGTCGGTATTTATAATAATAACAAAAAAATAATGGATGATCTCTTGATGGTAATGTTGACGAATAATAATGGGCCTGTTGTAGTGATTGTTTTCATTATGCTGTTAATAATGATTGTTGCAGTGATTATAATGTTGATTAAAGAGAATGATGATGATCTAAAAAACTGAGAATGGCGAAATTACTATTATTATTATTATTTTTATTATTATTGTTATTATTATTATTATAGAAAATTATTTGAAGAATGTGAAACCAAAAAGAAATATTTAGGAAGATTATTCAGTTTTGCAAGCAAAAGGGAAATAGATAAATGCATTGCTCGTGCCTATAAAGTAGTGACTATGCTAGACTTGAACAGTCCTTCAAAATCACACTGGTACACCCACGCCATGCGAAATAAAACACATCTTTAAAAATGCTGCATAACAAACTAGGAAGAAAATTACAATAAGAAACTCTGAGAAGGAACCGTAGAGACTCAACAATTCCTGCAAGTGATATTTAAATAAAACAGAAGAACATATACAATCGTATATACATTCGCTGCAAAGAAACAGCTTTTAGGACAATGTGAAGACAAATGTATACAAAACTGAAATAATGAACTAAGTAGAACAACAAGAAATATTAGCATCTCAATACACAATTATAAATTAAAGAAAGTGCAAGAATTCAAATATCTGGGTAGCGTGTTTACAGAAGACGGAAAGTTTAACACAGAGATTGAAGCAATAATTCAAAGTGTTAACAAACGTACAGACCATATGTCGCCAATTTTAACACATCCTGCTATCTCAATGGAAACAAAGAAGAACTTGATAAACTCTGTCTTCATTCCAACTCTTTGCTACCAATGTCAAACATGGACACTTACTTAAAGATCAAGAAAGAAAACTGACAACAAGTGAGATGAGATACTTCAGAAAAGCTTTGAAAAAAACACGAAAAGATCATGTAAAGAACGATAAAATCAGAAACATCAGTGGATTTCTACCAGTAATCGAATACACAGAGAGACAAAGATGAAAGTTATTTGACCATTTAATGCGAATGAACCATTCAGCACCAGCGTCAAGAGCTTGTAACAAGAAAATGGAACAACCAAAATATAGAGGTAGACCATGAAGAAGACAGATTGAGAAAATTTACGACATAATAAAATAATACAATATCACTTTATCACTATATGGACGAGTAACATCAAAAGATGAACTCGTGTGCACACGGCAGCCAGGGAAAAATGGATTAACAGGCAAAATTCAGTTCCTAGTCTATAGGAACTTCGTCAGAGGTAAAAGTTGACGAACGAAAAAAAAAAGGATGGACAGGTCAGCCTATGACAAACTGCACCATCAAAACAAGAGACAGAGCGGAATGCCGCTTCATGGTAGCCAACCCTTGTTGCGGAGATGGCACTAGATGATGATGATCACTATATCACCCTAGATGCAAGATCAATAAGAAAAACAACCACTACTGAGATGAAATGTGTTAGACGAATGACAGGAAACAGTATGAGAGATAAGATCAGAAATTAAGAACTGAGAAAAAAAGCTAGGAATAACCTCGCCATAGAATATATAAGGAAGCCGCGGTAGCTTAGTGGTTAGTGAACTGGACTACAAAGGACTAGAGGTAGGGTTCGATCCCAATCGACGGCTTCCTGGTTCACCCAGCCTTATATGGGTACCGGATTTTTTCTGGGGAAGTAAAGCGGCACGGACGTAAAACCGACCACATTACCTTGAAAACCATGTTCTGAAGTTCTGTACAATTTATGGTCACTAACACTATATTCTCTATACGCCACTTGGCGTGACGGGGTTCTTTAGGTAGGTAGGTAGTATAGAATATATAAAGAAGCAACAGATAAAATGGTTAGTCCACGTGACAAGGCAGAGTAATCAAAACACAACACAACGAGACCTCAATAAACTTTGTGAGAATACCAGACCCTAGAGTCGACCTCGAAAAAGATGGATCGATGGAATATTAAAAGCACTAGGAAACATACCAACGGTAGAGGCCAACAAGAGAGCAAAAACCTGCAAATTATATCTCTCCTTAAAAAGACAAAACAACAAATCATACCACAACAAAGTGGCTTCCGTCAGCATAGATCAACTGAAGACCTGATCACCTACATCGCACAGGAAATAGAACATGCTCTACAAGAAAAGAAACACACACTGACAGTGTGGGTTGACATGGGCGGAGGCATTTGATAGGGTATGGAGAGAAGGATTAAAGAACAAGCTTCTCAGACTTGGCATCCAAGGCCGTTTATTAAATTGGATATCTCAATACCTACAAGACAGAACGGCCTGAGTGCAAGGACATGGACAACTAAGTAAGAAAGCCAGAATCGAACAAGGTGTCCCACAAGGCGGAGTCCTATCCCCAACACTCTTCTTAATTTTCATAAATGACATCGTAATGGACATTCCACCCAGAATACACTCAGCAATTTACGCAGACGACCTGGCGTTATGGGCAAGTGAAGAATCTATGTCAGTGGCTAGCTCCAGAATGCAAGATGCCCTAGGAAAACTTGAAAAATGGACAAACACCTGGTTATACCAATCAATGAAAAAAAAATACATACACAGACTGGGGAGCAAACAGCAATATCTTGAAACGATTATACGTAGGAAGAGTAAGACCAGTCCTAGAGTATGGAGTCACTGCCTGGGCTACAGCTTCCAAATCACAGCTTAGCAAAATTGACAGAACACAAAACCAAGCTGCCCGCATCATCACTTGTGCTATGTAATCTTCACCTATTAAGACTCTGGAAACAGTAACAGGTTTACAACCCTTAGATGACAGGCGGAAAAATAAAGTAATGCAACAAGCAGAGAAATATAAAAGGCTCATTAGACACCCCATGCACCAAAGAATAATTGTTTTCAGAAAAAGAAGACTGAAGAGGAGCAACTTCGCTGCAACCTCCAACGAACTGGCAACTAGTGACCCAGTACTGTCCTAAATACTACCGAAACCCTTAGTCCCATCTGATATGACTTCTCATGGGAAACACAAAATACCAGAACTGAGGGATGACATAATGGGAATCATGAAGAAAGGCACCCAAACAGACACAGAGAGAAAACACATAGCAGAAAATCACACAAACGACAACTACCCACAGGACTCCTGGTCACACATATACACAGATGGCTCCGCTACAAATGCCACCAGAAATGGAGGAGAAGGTGTGTTCCTGAAGCTGAAAAACCAGGACGAGATCACCAAGTCAATAGCTACTGGAAAATTCTCAAACAACTATAAAGCAGAAACTGAAGCCCTCAAAGATGCTGCAAAACTGACTATCCAACACAAAAATAACATGCACAAGAAATTGATGACACTGACTGATGCACTGTCAGTCCTAACAGCTATAAAAACCCACAGGAACAGTGAGCTCGATGACTTGAGAACAATCCTAGACCAACTGTGCAATGACTTCCAGAGAGTGGTCATCTAGTGGATACCATCGCACTGTAATATACACGGAAACGAATGCGCAGACAAATTAGCTAAAGAGGGAGGGAGATTACCACAGGAGAACCATCTGGTCAGCTACGATGAAACCAAATCCATCATCAAAGGCCAGTTTCATGAAAAATGGAAACGAGAACACCCAAAGTATGACGAGAGGGATGGATACCACCAACTATCAAGGAGGGATCAAGTCATCATACTTCGCCTCCGCACTGGCCACAACAGAACGAGAAACCACATGTTCACCAAACTCAAAATTGGTACTACCTGCCAGTGCCACTGCACACTGGACAACATGACAACAAAACATGTTCTACAGGATTGCCCCCTGTACACAGACCTGAGAATCACAATGTGGCCCACACTCATCTCCCTAGAATAGAAACTATACGGGGCAGCCGAATCACTTAAACAGACAGCTGCCTTCGTGATAGAGTCCGGAATCCTACTCTGACAGAGTCATAATCTCAGAAGTAGAAGAAGAATATCTCCCCTCGATGCTGAAAGGAAAATGAGGAAGGAAAGAAGTTGAAGTAGACTATCACTACATACCAAGCCATAGAAAGTGTCCTTGATATAAAACACATCATTGACTTAAACCTGCGACGTATATTGGCAAAAAGCCGAACAGGATAAAAAAAAAAAGAAAGAAAGAACGATGATATAGGACACCAGATACTGAAAAGGTTTGTACGTCTGACAGGACTCCGCCAGCAGTAGAAGGCTGCTGCATAAACAAATCAGGCTACAGGCAAAAATGCAACGAAGAGAAAAATAGAGGTCTATGGATGGAATCAGATAGTTACTAAATAATTCAAATTGACAACAACCCACGCGACACAATTAGCGATGAACAGAAAGCTACACTTATATTCTGCATGAAACACCGTATCAGAGTACAAGTATAAAACAAAAGAAAGAATAAGCAGACAAGGAAAATATCTGTAAACCAAAACTAGCAACATCGGCCAGAGAAATAAAGAAGCATGCAGGCAATCCGCAACTCTTGTGTAACTAAATTGAACTACTAATATTTTAATTTCATCTTTAGTTAAATACACTGCTCTAACATAACAAAACACGTAGAAAACGTTAACCACCAAATGATCAAATACGCAACATCACGTCTATTCTCTGCACAAATCTTGGAGAAGAAAAAGTAGTGTGAGAAACAGTCACAAACACATACATCCTCCAGAATACACCTGTTTACTTCAGCTTATTTTCCCGCTGCTTTAAAACAACAGTCCATAGCATCCTCTTTCAACCTATGAGCTGTTTTTCTCCGGTCTTGTTTTGCACTCTGTGAGAAAGGTGTCTTATTCTTTCTTAGTTTTCTTTTTTTTTTATTTCACTGATCAGTATATTTCTAAAAATGTCCTGATCGAAAGTTATTGCACATTACATTTAGTTTTCTTACGGCCTATGCCTCTTTTTATGTTCCTTCGTGATGTTTTTGTGATGAAGAAGTATAATTTTTGTTGAAAGTTCTAAAGTGCTTTACGTCTTCATCAACTCTCGCTCGACAATTATCCTTCTCCATTGTCTCCATTGTCTGCTCATAAAGGAGCGCTACATGGGCGCTGCTACGCTGTATCCTGGTTTTCTGCGCCTTTCGGCTCGAAAATTCTATATTTTTTGTCACTCCGATACCTTCCTTCTTTCTATTTCTACTCGCTTGGTCAGACTAGTTTGCCTATTTTAAAGACTGCCACTCCGGTGTTGAGTCTTGATAAGCTGTGGTTCACGGATCCCAACGCAAACAATCGGCTATGAGTCGCTGACCACTTTTACGTTACTCATACACTGTCTCGCGTCTTGATTTAATCACAAATCACGTGTAATGCACTCATACCATTTATAACTTTGCAATTGTTTTTTTTTTTTTTTTACAAAAGTGGAGGAAAGTAAAATTGTGGCTTTACTTTTAACTGATGGAGTACGAAAGCAAACAAAAGGAGAAACATAGAAAACAAAATTATCAAATGGTGTCAAAAGGTGTCAAAATGTGATGAAAACAAAGATTGACAGGCCGAAGAAAGAGGAATCATTATTTACAATCACATTTACTTATCAGTGTACTAGCGTGATCAAAATAACAGTAGAGATGAACTATGACGGTAAAGAGACTCCAAAATGTAAAGCAAATTCCAAATGTAAAGCAAATCGTTTCCGGTGTCATGGCGGCTTCGTGTAGTCGTTTTTTTTTAATAATTCGGCAATTGCTGATATATTTAAATGATTTTCGCGACAGTCTAGTTGTTAAATTATGTGTTGCTATTCCCCGTTTGGTGTATGTTTTACTTTTGACGTGTGGATGAACTGTGATTACCGATATTTAAGTGGAATATGATTTATTCTTCTTTGTGTTGTGTGTTCGCGGTTCGATAGGCAAGCACATTGTTCGACAAAAATGTCGCCGGCAAACCGGGTGTGTTCAACCCGTATGTGAAAAGTCTGTGACGGTGGATGGGGCGGATGAATCAAGAAATGATCAACGGCCCAGAAAGCGAAAACAGCAAAGTGTGTGGTACACGAAATTCCGAACACGAAAGACTAATATGGCAGACCACTGTGAAAGAGATTGGAGCCTCATCACGTACTACTCCAGAAGAAGCCATGGAGAGAAATTCGAACTTATGTCGGAGGAAAGATCTTAAAATAGGTACTTGGAATGTTAGGACTCTATATCAAGAAGGGAAATTGGGAAATCTTATTCAAGAAGCAGAACGAATAAATATAGATATTTTAGGCATATCAGAGACAATGAAAAAGGGAAAAACAGCAAGACCTGACAGCATACAGATAGAGATGATACAGCACTAGAAGATTTTGGCATTGAACTGATTACAGACATATGCAACAACATATACCACACAGGATACATATCAAATGAACTAAAAACAGCAACTTTCATTGCGTTGCCTAAAAAGAATGGTGCAGTTGAATGCAGTGACTTTAGAACAATAAGCCTAATGAGCGATGTTACAAAAATCTTGCTAAAAGTTATACAAGGAAGGATTCAGAAGAAAATCAATAGTGAATTAGGTGAACAGCAATTTGGATTTAGGAAAAATATCGGGACAAAAGAAACCATATTCTGCATGAGAACATTAATCGAAAAGTACACAGAAGTAAACAAACCAATATATGCCTGCTTCATAGACTACACCAAAGCTTTTGATAGAGTACACCACAAACAACTTATAGAATACCTAAAAGAGATACATCTAGATGACATGGACATACGACTAATATGTAATCTATACTGGGAACAAACAGCAATAATAAAATATAACAAAGAGAACTCTACACCCATTGATATAAAAAGAGGAGTAAGACAGGGATGCATCCTATCACCAAGCTTGTTCAATCTATACACTCAGCAAATATTTAAAAACATAATAGAGGAGCCCTTCTACAAATTAATGGAAAGATAATCAATAACCTAAGATATGCTGACGATCATCATAATGGCTCATCGTGTGTCCCAAGACCGACAATGCGTTAATACTGCGATCTGTTGTTTCGTGTACAACGGGGATAATCTGACGACGAACTGTGTTTTGTATGTTCGGAGTTGGAGTCAAACACGATGTCCTAACATCATCAAGCGCTATACATTTAAATACTATGACGCTCATCATTTTCAGGAGGACGTGAACTTCCGGCAATATGGTGGATAGGCGGCAGGAACCATTGAAGGCTATGTCTGAAAAATGTTCCTTGTTGCAGTATTCTCATATTCCAAGTCCGGCTTTTGCAGGAGCTACTAAGTTAAGTGCTCTGTGCTCACATTGAGCTGTGTGTTTCATCCGTTTTGATCATGTTCCGATATTCCAATTGTTTACGATGAATGCTGATATCGCATGACAGGGAACGGTTTGCCGTGTTCACTTTCTATGCGGTTTCGCCTTATGTCTTTTGGCGTGTGCTGAGACTGCTACGATGGGGACTACGGCTACCGTTCTTTGTTTGGGTAGATGAGTTAGTAATTCGGATGATCCACTGGCACGGACGGTTGAGAAATTATGGATTTTAATTCGTTTGCAGTGATACCGGGGCCTTCCATAACCAAATAACCAAATAATCAAATGCTGACGATACTGTACTACTAGCAGAAAATCCTAAAGATCTACAACAATTACTTAAACATGACAAGCAAAAAATATGGACTAGATATGAATATCAAAAAGACTAAAACTATGATCATAAACAAAGAAAATACTCAAGACCCACAAGAGGATATCAAAATTGAAGGAACAGACCTGGAGACAGTTCAGAACTACAACTACCTTGGACATACTATAACTAGTGAATGAAAATGTATAAATGAAATAAACAAAAGAATAGGAATGGCAAAAGGTAATTTTAATGTCATGAAGAACATACTAACATCAAAACAAATAGCACCAGGGCTAAAACTAAGGATAGCAAAATGTTACATCTTCTCAATATTCCTATATGGTGCAGGAACATGGACATTAGACAAGAAAACAGAACAGAGAATTGAAGCCTTTGAAATGTGGATATATAGAAGAATAGGTAGAATTGGATGGAAGGAAAGAAAAACAAACGATGAAGTCTTAAAACAACTAAAAATGAAGAGAGAACTACTAAGCACAATTCAAACAAGACAAATGCGATTTTTGAGCCATGTTAAAAGACACTACAGCCTACTAAAAGTAATCCTGGAGGGATAAATACAAGGTAAAAGAGGCAGAGGCAGACCAAGACTAATATGGACAAATCAGCATATGACAACCTGCACTATCAAAGCAAGAGACAGTAGAATGGCGCCCCATGGTAGCCAAACTTTGTTGCGGAGACGGCACTCGATGATGATGATGATGATGAAAGCAAATTCAATAAATGAATAGATTTAGAACACAATATGCTAAATAAGTTGATTTTTCCTCGGGTAATTAAAGTTTAACAAATATATACTTCAAACAGCCATATAGCCAATAAGGACGGAGGCACATACAACTGCAAAACCCAACATATTTTTAGGTTAATTTAAAATTCTCTCCCTTGCAGAAATTCTATCATTTGATTATGTAATATTACACTGCAATTGTGAAATTGTGGTGAAACGAAATACAAACAGATTATGTATATTTTATGTTGACATAAAAGTGTGTAAAGAATTATAACATCAGGTTCGTTTTACAACGGCATGATCAAATGCATTAGATTGTATTTAATATACAATTACATGCCAACGTGTCAGTTTTGACGTTTTGGGATTTGTCTCTCTTTGTGTTATGGACTTTGGTCCGATACTCATACAGAACGAAATAGAAGATTTGTGTTATTGTGTGAAAGTGGTGTGGTGTGTGTGCGTATATATTAATATATATCCTACGTAGAAATTTGATTTCAAAGATTTTTATTTTCTCTATTTAGAGACTTGGTGGATTTCCAACTTTCACATCCATATGTTAACACTGGTATTACACAGGAGTTGAACCGTCTAAGTTTTATTCGTTTACTGAGAACTTTGGATCTTCAGAAGTTCGTCAGTTTGTTGAAAGCGTTTGATGCTATATAGTGCGATGAGTGTCATGATTTCTGATGGTATGTCTACATCTCTAGACATTTTGCTGTCAGGATAGGTAAAATGTGTAACGTTTCTTCAAAATGACATTGTTAGGTGTTACATCAGAGACATTGTTGGTAATATCCGGGACTTTAGTTGTGATTGTGATGATCTAATGATTTTAATGACAGCTAAGCAGATAGACAGACGGGTGGACAAACAGACAGTCAGACAGACAAACAGACGGACGCACGGACAGACGGACAGACGGACAGACGGACAGACGGACAGACAGACAGACAGACAGATAGACAGATAGATAGATAGATAGATAGATAGATAGATAGATAGATAGATAGATAGATAGATAGATAGATAGATAGATAGATAGATAGATAGATAGATAGATAGATAGATAGATAGATAGATAGATAGATAGATAGATAGATAGATAGATAGATAGATAGATAGATAGATAGATAGATAGATAGATAGATAGATAGATAGATAGATAGATAGATAGATAGATAGATAGATAGATAGATAGATAGATAGATAGATAGATAGATAGATAGATAGATAGATAGATAGATAGATAGATAGATAGATAGATAGATAGATAGATAGATAGATAGATAGATAGATAGATAGATAGATAGATAGATAGATAGATAGATAGATAGATAGATAGATAGATAGATAGATAGATAGATAGATAGATAGATAGATAGATAGATAGATAGATAGATAGATAGATAGATAGATAGATAGATAGATAGATAGATAGATAGATAGATAGATAGATAGATAGATAGATAGATAGATAGATAGATAGATAGATAGATAGATAGATAGATAGATAGATAGATAGATAGATAGATAGATAGATAGATAGATAGATAGATAGATAGATAGATAGATAGATAGATAGATAGATAGATAGATAGATAGATAGATAGATAGATAGATAGATAGATAGATAGATAGATAGATAGATAGATAGATAGATAGATAGATAGATAGATAGATAGATAGATAGATAGATAGATAGATAGATAGACAGATAGATAGGGCGTTTATAATGTCACTGTGCTGTGACTTGAAAAATAGTTGTGAAATTACGTCATCGATTGTTGAAATTACGTCATGATATCCTGTGTCCATTGATGAATTGACAGTATCATTGATGAAAGGAAATGGTGCTAAAGCATTGAAAATAGTTTTTTTTTAGTTGAACATGTTTTCCGTATTAGTGGCAAATATACTGAAGAAATAATTCGACAATTTATACTGAAATTTCCAAACTCACATATCCCCCACCGTAATGCATTTTATCGACAAGTTTCGTGCTCTGTGTAGTGTGATAGATTCATACTGATCTGAAGGCCCTCAACTTCTGAAGACACACTGCTTTATATCCAGACCTGAATTACACTGAGCACTAATAAATCTTTAAGTCGGTTGTATCAACAGGTAAATTTACCAATGGGTACCGTTTACAAGATTCTGAAGAGTAAGCTGCACTATCGTCATTACAGATTAACTGAAGCGTCTCAACTCCATGAGAGAGATTGCTAATCCTGATTGAACTATTGCATGTGGTTTCAGAACCTTATTTCTGAACAAGGTGATGAAGTCGTTGACGTGACTTTCTTCAATGTTGTGGCATGGTTTTATCTCTCCGGTTTCGTCAACAGTCAGAACGATAGTGAGAGGAGCAGGGAAAACCTCCAAGAACTACATCACATGCCGCTTCACGATCAGACAATCGGAATACGGTGCGCCATAAATCGTATGCGGATAAATTAGGCCAGTGTTTTTAATGCAACAATCATCACACAACATTACTCTACTTTAATCCTGGAACCATTCATAGTCCACCTTACAGAGCGCCACATTAAAGAAGCCTGGTTGCAGCAGAATGGAGCAACAGCACACAGAGCCGCACATTACTTACCCATTTAGATAGCACATTTTCAAATCGCATTATTTCACGTGGAATCTTCCCTGCTCGTTCACCAGACCTGACTCCGCTTAACTATTATCTGTGGGCTGCGCTGAAAGGAAAAGTTCTAATTAATCCGCAAACAGTTCACCGCCTGAAGACACAAATCATTATCTAGATCCAACAAGATCACCGATCATTATCCAGAAAGTTTTCTAATATATGAAGAGGCGAGTCAACATATGTTTTGAGGCCCGTGGTGAACATTTTGAACATTCTGTAGACACAACCTCATCGTGTGAAGAGCCATTTTATCCAAACAGGGCAGCCATGAGCAGTAGTGTGTAGATGAATAATGACATTTCACGTTACAGTTTCTTATAATTTTACCAATATTTACATTGCATAGCGACTTTATATACCCACAATATAAACCGTTATATATGTCTCGTGAATATGATAGAAGTGTATGAATGTCTGTGTTGCTTTATTAACTCTCATTACACGATTCAAAACACACACAAACAAACACAATCAATCTTCAATAAAAATGTTTTCAAAAAGTTAGCTTCTGAAGCTTGATTTATTTGCGGTATTTCTCCTGTCGTTTAAAAAAAAACCATTAAATTAATGATTTTATATGCCGAGTAGTGCCTATGTGAATACTATACGCAGTTCAAATAATGTTACCTTTCTATATATGCATTAAAAGAAAGAAAAGCGTTTCACTTCAGTGAGTGACTTACATTAAATTTATGGATCACAAGGGTATATTTTGAAGTCATTAAACGTCTATTAAGCACACAGACACACATAAAAACATTCACACACACACACACATATATACGCACACACACATACACTGTGACATCTACATGGAGTTTTCTTGAAATGTACCCTGTGACATCTACATAGAGTTTTCTTGAAATGTACCCTGTGACATCTATGCTAAAATCTGAACTTGCGCTTTCTGTAGTCTCTGCATAACTGTATACTTGCAAGTTGTCACTTCTAATAGTCATTGCATCATTATTCATTTTCCATATAGTCAACGGTTTAAACCCCCCTCCTTCCCCCTTCCCCAGATAACCTTACGAATAAAAATCATCTACAGGTGTCAGGAATTTCTGCGTACACTGTCAATTTGACATTTTAAAAAATAGACTTTGCGTTTCAATAAATTATGTGTAAATAATCATTCATGTTCAATCATGATCTCTAGTCATTTAGTGAGAAGTGGACAGCTAAACATATTGTGATAACATTAAAAATGATTACCAGGTGAGAAAGGATTCAGTAAGAAATACCGAAACTGCTTAGTGCATATAACGACTTTGTAGTATATCAACAACATAATTGTTTAAAACATATGTAGAGTTGTGTAGAGACATGATCAACTACGCCAACAGACATGACACTTGATGATGGTGATGGAATAATTTAAGATGCTATGCTAGGCAACCATCTCTCATTATAACTCACAACATAACCTCTTTTCTGACCCCTCCACCATCGTTATCTTACTGGTCCCTTCTTCTCCATCATCGCTTGTAGACCTCTGTCATCATACATATTCCTGGTCTCTACGGCTGACATATTTTCTTGACCTTTCCACGGTCACGACCACAGTCATCACCAACAGGAATACTCAAGCTGGTGCTCGCGAGCATCACTGTGCTCTTTTAAAGCAACTTGAATGCTCTCTTCACTCGTGTAAAGAAGTACTTGCGAGCATCACGGTGCTCTTTTAAAGCAACTTGAGTGCTCTCTTCACTCGTGTAAAGAAGTACTTGCGATCATCACGGTGCTCTTTTAAAGCAACTTGAGTGCTCTCTTCACTCGTGTAAAGAAGTACTTGCGATCATCACGGTGCTCTTTTAAAGCAACTTGAGTGCTCTCTTCACTCGTGTAAAGAAGTACTTGCGATCATCACTGTGCTCTTTTAAAGCAACTTGAGTGCTCTCTTCACTCGTGTAAAGAAGTACTTGCGAGCATCACGGTGCCCCTTTAATGAACTTGAGTGCTCTCTTTACTCGTGTAAAGAAGGACTTGTGATCATCACGGTGCCCCTTTAATGAACTTGAGTGCTCTCTTTACTCGTGTAAAGAAGGACTTGTGATCATCACGGTGCCCCTTTAATGAACGTGAGTGCTCTCCTTACTCGTGTAAAGAAGTACTTGCGAGCATCACGGTGCACCTTTAATGATCTTGAGTGCTCTCCTCACTCGTGTAAAGAAGTACTTGCGAGCATCACGGTGCACCTTTAATGATCTTGAGTGCTCTCCTCGCTCGTGTAAAGAAGTACTTGCGATCATCGCGGTGCACCTTTAATGAACGTGAGTGCTCTCCTTACTCGTGTAAAGAAGTACTTGCGAGCATCACGGTGCACCTTTAATGATCTTGAGTGCTCTCCTCACTCGTGTAAAGAAGTACTTGCGAGCATCACGGTGCACCTTTAATGATCTTGAGTGCTCTCCTCGCTCGTGTAAAGAAGCGCCCACTAGCACCACTGCTTCTTAAAGTTGAAAGTGTAGATAGGCAAAAGCTAGACTTGAGATTTATAGTTGTGACGTTGGCTAAGCCCGTTTGAAGTCAGAAAAGGCTAGACCACAAATAAAATGGGATGTAACTGACAGTAACTGCTGCAGTGGAAATATTATTTGGAGGAGGAGAAGGGATTTATTAATGCAGACACAAAGTCTTTTGACAGACTCGAAAACAAAAATATGGAGTGTCTCATAACAGTCATGAAATTAAAAACACGTGTTTTTCAATGATCAATGGAAAATAAATAAAACGAGATGGTGGGCTACATATGTAGCAACTCATTTGAATTTTCTTGTAGAAAACAAAATACACAACATGGGCAAATATTTTATGCAGAAACGTTGTGGGGACATTTCAAGGAATTCAAAACTATCATCACCGAACAAAAGTTCTGCAATGCCAGTTCGAAGTGGACGTGGCTGTCTGTCTATTTATCTCTCTACTTGCCTGTCTGTCAATTTATCTCTCTACTTGCCTGTCTTCTATTTATCTCTCTACTTGCCTGTCTGTCAATTTATCTCTCTACTTGCCTGTCTTCTATTTATCTCTCTACTTGCCTGTCTTCTATTTATCTCTCTACTTGCCTGTCTTCTATTTATCTCTCTACTTGCCTGTCTTCTATTTATCTCTCTACTTGCCTGTCTTCTATTTATCTCTCTACTTGCCTGTCTTCTATTTATCTCTCTACTTGCCTGTCTTCTATTTATCTCTCTACTTGCCTGTCTTCTATTTATCTCTCTACTTGCCTGTCTGTCAACTGTTTGTATAAATATTAGATCAACACGATCGCAACGAAAGCCCCGGATATTACGAACAATGCCTCTGATATAACACTTAATAATGGCATTTTGAAGAAAAGTTGCAAATACCAGTTCGAACTGGAAGTGAAACAAATAGAAAAAAAAAACAGTTTTCTTTTCAAAATAATTGGGAAAGGTGATATTTTGTGGTGAAAATAATGACGTCAATACAAGTAGGATTGAGTTGTATTTTGTGCTACGGTTTTTTTTTTAAATCGGGATACAGAGAATAAAATTGTAGAAGATATTACTGCACACATACTTGCGTTATCATAAGTCATATAAGAGGCGAGTCATAATGCCTCTGCTGAGTAGTATCCCGCAGCTTTAAGAGTCTGTCAAATAATCGAGTTGATATTGCAGCTGAAGTGTCAAGAGAAATGTTTTCCTTCTAGTGATAACGTTAAGAAACTTCCATGGAAAGTGTCTGTATCAGTGTCGTGTTAACGTATTCAACTGCCATTCTCGAGTGGAGAGGTTGTTAAAAAGAGTGTTTCGTTCTAGGAGTGACCACTCTGTCAGAGAGCATATCTGTGAAGTGGAGAAATGTTTTAAGGAGTGTATAGTTCTAGGAGTGACCACTCTGTCTTTGAGAGTATATCTGAGAAGTGTAGAAATGTTTTAAGGAGTATATAGTTCTAGGAGTGACCACTCTGTCAGAGAGTATATCTGAGAAGTGTAGACATGTTTTAAGGAGTGTATAGTTCTAGGAGTGACCACTCTGTCAGAGAGTATATCTGAGAAGTGTAGAAATGTTTTAAGGAGTTATAGTTCTAGGAGTGACCACTCTGTCAGAGAGTATATCTTAGAAGTGTAGACATGTTTTAAGGAGTTATAATTCTAGGATTGACCACTCTGTCAGAGAGTATATCTGAGAAGTGTAGAAATGTTTTAAGGAGTGTTTCATTCTAGGAGTGACAACTCTGTCAGAGAGTATATCTGAGAAGTGTATAAATGTTTTAAGGGGTGTTTCGTTCTAGGAGTGACCACTCTGTCAGAGAGTATATCTGAGAAGTGTAGAAATGTTTTAAGGAGTTATAGTTCTAGGAGTGACAACTCTGTCAGAGAGTATATCTGAGAAGTGTAGAAATGTTTTAAGGGGTGTATAGTTCAAGCGAGGAGTGACAACTCTGTCAGAGAGTATATCTGAGAAGTGTAGAAATGTTTTAAGGAGCGTTTCGTTCTAGGAGTGACCACTCTGTCAAAGAGTATATCTTAGAATTGTAGAAATGTTTTAAGGAGTTATAGTTCTAGGAGTGACAACTCTGTCAGAGAGTATATCTGAGAAGTGTGGAAATGTTTTAAGGAGTTATAGTTCTAGGAGTGACAACTCTGTCAGAGAGTATATCTGAGAAGTGTGGAAATGTTTTAAGGAGTTATAGTTCTAGGAGTGATCACTCTGTCAGAGAGTATATCTGAGAAGTGTAAAAATGTTTTAAGGAGTTATAGTTCTAGGAGTGACCACTCTGTCAGAGAGTATATCTGAGAAGTATAGAAATATTTTAAGGGGTGTTTCGTTCTAGGAGTGACAACTCTGTAAAAGAGTATATCTGAGAAGTGTAGAAATGTTGAAAGGAGTGTATAGTTCTAGGAGTGACCACTCTGTCAAAGAGTATATATGAGAAGTGTAGAAATGTCTTAAGGAGTGTATAGTTCTAGGAGTGACCACTATGTCAGAGAGTATAAGTGAGAAGTGTAGAAATGTTTTAAGGTGTGTATAGTTCTAGGAGTGATCACTCTGTCAGAGAGTATATCTGTGAAGTGTAGAAATGTTTTAAGGAGTGTATAGTTCTAGGAGTGACAAATCTGTCAGAGAGTATATCTGAGAAGTGTAGAAATGTTTTAAGGAGTTATAATTCTAGGATTGACCACTCTGTCAGAGAGTATATCTGAGAAGTGTTGAAATGTTTTAAGGAGTGTTTCGTTCTAGGAGTGACCACTCTGTCAAAGAGTATATCTGAGAAGTGTAGAAATGTTTTAAGGAGTTATAGTTCTAAGAGTGACAACTCTGTCAGAGAGTATATCTGAGAAGTGTGGAAATGATTTAAGGAGTTATAGTTCTAGGAGTGACAACTCTGTCAGAGAGTATATCTGAGAAGTGTAGAAATGTTTTAAGGAGTGTATAGTTCTAGGAGTGACAACTCTGTCAGAGAGTATATCTGAGAAGTGTAGAAATGTTTTAAGGAGTGTATAGTTCTAGGAGTGACAACTCTGTCAGAGAGTATATCTGAGAAGTGTAGAAATGTTTTAAGGAGTGTATAGTTCTAGGAGTGAGCACTCTGTCAGAGAGCATATCTGAGTAGTGTAGAAATGTTTTAAGGTGTGTATAGTTCTAGGAGTGACCACTCCGTCAGAGAGTATATCTGTGAAGTGTAGAAATGTTTTAAGGAGTGTATAGTTCTAGGAGTGACCACTCTGTCAGAGAGAATATTTGAGAAGTGTAGAAATGTTTTAAGGAGTTATAATTCTAGGATTGACCACTCTGTCAGAGAGTATATCTGAGAAGTGTAGAAATGTTTTAAGGAGTGTTTCGTTCTATGAGTGACAACTCTGTCAGAGAGTATATCTGAGAAGTGTAGAAATGTTTTAAGGAGTGTTTCGTTCTATGAGTGACAACTCTGTCAGAGAGTATATCTGAGAAGTGTAGAAATGTTTTAAGGAGTGTTTCGTTCTAGGAGTGACAACTCTGTCAGAGAGTATATCTCAGAAGAGTAGAAATGTTTTAAGGAGTTATAGTTCTAGGAGTGACCACTCTGTCAGAGAGTATATCTGAGAAGTGGAGAAATGTTTTAAGGAGTTATAGTTCTAGGAGTGACCACTCTGTCAGAGAGTATATCTGCGAAGTGTAGAAATGTTTTAAGGAGTTATAGTTCTAGGAGTGACCACTATGTCAGAGAGTATATCTGAGAAGTGTAGAAATGTTTTAAGGAGTTATAGTTCTAGGAGTGACAACTCTGTCAGAGAGTATATCTGAGAAGTGTAGAAATATTTTAAGGAGTTATAGTTCTAGGAGTGACCACTATGTCAGAGAGTATATCTGAGAAGTGTAGAAATGTTTTAAGGAGTTATAGTTCTAGGAGTGACCACTCTGTCAGAGAGTATATCTGCGAAGTGTAGAAATGTTTTAAGGAGTTATAGTTCTAGGAGTGACCACTATGTCAGAGAGTATATCTGAGAAGTGTAGAAATGTTTTAAGGAGTTATAGTTCTAGGAGTGACAACTCTGTCAGAGAGTATATCTGAGAAGTGTAGAAATATTTTAAGGAGTTATAGTTCTAGGAGTGACCACTATGTCAGAGAGTATATCTGAGAAGTGTAGAAATGTTTTAAGGAGTTATAGTTCTAGGAGTGACCACTCTGTCAGAGAGTATATCTTAGAAGAGTAGAAATGTTTTGAGGAGTTATAGTTCTAGGAGTGACAACTCTGTCAGAGAGTATATCTGAGAAGTGTAGAAATGTTTTAAGGAGTTATAGTTCTAGGAGTGACCACTCTGTCAGAGAGTATATCTGAGAAGTGTGGAAATGTTTTAAGCAGTTATAGTTCTAGGAATGACCACTCTGTCAGATAGTATATCTGAGAAGTGTAGAAATATTTTAAGGAGTTATAGTTTTAGGAGTGACCACTCTGTCAGAGAGTATATCTGAGAAGTGTACAAATGTTTTAACGAGTTATAGTTCTAGGAGTGACCACTCTGTCAGAGAGTATATCTGAGAAGTATAAAAATATTTTAAGGGGTGTTTCGTTCTAGGAGTGACAACTCTGTCAAAGAGTATATCTGAGAAGTGTAGAAATGTTTTAAGGAGTGTTTCGTTCTAGGAGTGACCACTCTGTCAGAGAGTATATCTGAGAAGTGTAGAAATGTTTTAAGGAGTGTATAGTTCTAGGATTGACCACTCTGTCAGAGGGTATATCTGAGAAGTGTAGAAATGTTTTAAGGAGTTTTTCGTTCTAGGAGTGACAACTCTGTCAGAGAGTATATCTGAGAAGTGTAGAACTGTTTTAAGGAGTTATAATCCTAGGATTGACCACTCTGTCAGAGAGTATATCTGAGAAGTGTAGAAATGTTTTAAGGAGTTTTTCGTTCTAGGAGCGACAACTCTGTCAGAGAGTATATCTGAGAAGTGTAGAAATGTTTTAAGGAGTTATAGTTCGAGGAGTGACAACTCTGTCAGAGTATATCTGAGAAGTACTACAATGTTCTGTTTAATCAAATTTAATGCAGCTTAAAACGGCCCGGCTGACCACTAGCCCTCAGAGCACGAGATACGCCGCCACGGATGCATGGTATTTTTTCTCCTCTCCGAGAGAGAGACGGGAGAGTATATGGTCTAGGGTGCCTGTGTGCCAGAAAATATGGTGCGGTAGCTCCTGTAGAAGCAGACCGCTAGGCTTAATGAGGTCGGCTCGCTCGTTTCTGTCGACCCGCCCTTCGACCATGGTTCTCTCTTCGACATTTTCTTTGCCGGGGGGGAGGGCGGGGGGGGGACAGAAGCGCCAGTAGCAGGGTCAGCGCACCATCAGCTGACCAAGAACTAGCAGATCTACCTCCTCGTAGTCTCCTATGGTAGCAGTCTGCATCAAAACAGACTGGTTAACAGAAGCTAGGATCGCCGTGTTCCCTGTAGTGGTGACTGTTACTGATATAGAGGACCCAGTATTGCAGTACCTCTGGACTAGTAGTTTCCCAGCATAGCCTATGACAGACGAACCCCAATTTCTCCAGTAAGAGCCGGAAATGTCAAAAAAGCCATTACGACCCGCCACATCAAATGATTCAAATGGCAACCTTTTCGCATCAACTCGTGGCAATCCGTCAACAACAGCTTAAAAATGTGCCTCTAAGCAACGACACGAATGCTTGGGGGTTGACATCATCGCAGCTTACATTAAATCAGAAAACTTTGCTAGAGCTAAAGCTATATGAATGTAATTGTTTTTTTCTTGCTATAGATGAATCGAAGGACATTGCGTTTATTGCACATTTGATATGTCTTGATATGTCATGTTAGTGACCAAGGTATTGTTTACATTTTATTTTTGACAGTTTTATCGCTCCCAGTTACAACTACAGGTCAAGACATTTACACAGGTATTGCCGACTTCCTAATGCCTAATTTTGGCAGAATTTATTGGCGCCATAATCACGGCTAATCCTTCATGCGGACATTGCTTAAAAGTCGTGACGAGTCAGTTACAAGGGTGTAAATACTGTTCCAACAAAATAAAGCACATGTATCTGCAAGTCTTGCAAATAATCTATGTCAAAAGAAGTGAGAAATAGAGTTCATCTCTCTCTATAGAGCCAGTTCTGACATATGGAAGTGAATCATAGGCCGTAAACAAATAAATATAAAGACAATTAGAGGCCACAGAGATGGGATTTCTCGGAAGAAAGTTCCCTGGACAGCTAAAAAAACCAACGAGGAAATTCTCAAAGTGGCCAACACAAAAAGGGAGCTCTTAAAAAACATCAGAAAGAAACAATAAACATTTTTTTCTGGCACATCATGAGAAGAAGAAAGTTGAATAACTTGGTTACAACTATCATAATACAGGGAAAGAGAGATCGCGGACGACAAAGAGAGAAAATACTAGATAGCTTGGTGTCGTTGCATGGAAAACAGTCAACAACAGAACTGATACGATGCACTGTAGATAGAAGATTGGGGAAGGACATCATTGCCTACGTTAACCGGTATGGCACATGATGATCTGCAAATAATGTTGCAACAAAATTGCCAGTAAATATCTAAAGGTGATTTCAAGATTTATTTTGCTTTCAAAGTAAAACCTCTTTCAGTATCTCACCATCATCATCATCAATTACCGGGTCTGCTGGCGTAGGTGATCATGTCTCTCCACAACTTTCGATCTCGACAGTTATGTATCATTTCTGTTGTTGACCTTCTGCCAAGTCATTCTCTTAAGCTGTCTGGTATTTTTTCTCTTTGTTTCCCTCTATCTCTTCGTCCCTCAATTTTTCCAGTTATTACAATATATTCCAGTTGTTCTCTTCTCATTACAGGGTCAAAAAATGATGATTGTTTCTTCCTAATATTGAAAATTAGCTCTCTTTTTTTGCTTTGACATCTTTCAGAACATTCTCATTACTCTTCTTAGCTGTCCATGGTATTCAGTATCTCAACAAACTCAGTAAACAGGGGGCCTCGGTAGCCTAGTTGGGAAAACCACTCGACTGCGGGTATAGTCGTTCGGGCAACTCGTGTTCGATTCCCGCTGGAAGCAGTGTGAATTGTGATCGTGGCAGGAAAAAAAAATACCCCCGTGGTCGACCCAGCCGCTGGCAGAAATGGGTACCAGGGTAGCAATCTGGCAAGTGAGGAATGTCGCCTCGCATCGTGAGTTTCGATGCTTGAAGCGACACTTTTCAGAAGTCTCTGAACACTTCTGGATAGGCGGCCGAGCACATATGGGTGAAAACTCGCGTGCTAAGACGCCGATTCAAGTCCCGTAGTTTACCATTACACAGTAAACAATTTCAAGGTGGGTGGGGAACACAATTTTGTGAAATAAGAGAAATTTTACTTTCATTTTGATTAAAATTAGACAGAATTCTTGCTACAACAAGTAATAATGAAATGCAACATTTCCCGGAACTTGCACACGGCCTCTTGAGTCTCGGTCAGACCCAGTCTGATTGTCCTAAAATTGTCCAGCCAGTAATTTAAGATCTTTTGAACGAATTTGATAGTGGTTTCATAATTTTGGAAGAAAATGAACATTCGTTTAACATATTGTATAACACGTTCAATTTAGTGTGGACTTAATCAAAAAATTACATATTTTTTTTAACTAATAATATGACTGTTTGTGCGGACTTTGTAGAACACCAGTCCTTCTCTACGTTGAAACATTTGTTTGAAAAGTAGAAATTGATAGACATTTTGGGAAACAGAAGATACAAAACAGACTCTGGATACTTGGGCATGTTTCTCTCAAATGTCAAACTGTGTTGAGGACAACGTATCTGCGACAAAAAGTTGTCTCAATTATGAAGCATATCAAGAACAAAGCGCGTACACGATTAACTCATTCACATCTACAAGACTGAGCGTTGCTACAGACAACTTCTCCATGGGTTTCAATAACACAACTTTAGTGACATTCAAGCACGAGCATCTCATTTGTCCGGTGATTTTTATAAATGTTTATTACTTATTATTACATGCGCGATCGAGCGTAAGTACACATGTACATACATACTCCATTTCATGGTGCTTGTACGCACTAAATATTACTTGTGCACTGTACTCGTCTATTAAAACGGTTGAGAACGTCCAATCTATAATGTAGAATGTAGATGGATGTGAAACCTGAACAACCATACAACTAAATTGAAATTAACTAGAGGCCACATAGATACGGTTTTAAATTATAATGTTGAGAATATCCCGGGTGTTGAATATTAATTAATGAATTAGAGGGTATCTATGCCTGGCACTACGGAAGCCAACTGAGAGTATTACACGACGGACTCTCCTTGGAATCCCCAGGGAGGGGGGGGAGAAAAATAGGAAGACCAAGATATCCTTGCGGAAGACAGATGGAAGCAAAGATGAAGATGATGGAGAAGACATGGAATGATCTTAAAAGAATGGCTAGAAACAGAACAGCTTTGAAAGTGTTGAAGACCTATGGTCCAAATGGAGTTGAAAGGAAGAGAAGAAGATTGTATAGGACATCTGAAAAAAAAGGTTAAAGTCTTTCAATATCAGGAAGAAATTATTATTATTATCTGTGTACATTGTCTATATAATGAGAAAGGAATATATGGAGTATTGTACCAACATGGTGGAATTGAGGCTAAGAAGAGATAAGGTAAAACAAGGAGAAGATATAAAACGCTATAATCTGCGTTGCGTGGACGGTAATTGATAGTTGAATCCTTGGACTTCATAGACATGTCTGACATTTACACTAAATCTCTAATTCTAACCTCCTTCATATCGTGCGTACATTATCTTACTTTATGACATCTGTCGCTTACCACTTCCCGGATTATTCCCTACTTATAAACAATGAACAACGGGGGGAAAGCCAAGAATATAGACAGACCGAAGCAAGATTGAGCTCGTTCTCCTCGACACAGCGCCTTGTCACGAGCACCCTGCGCTAGAGCACACGGTCAACTAAGCAACCTAAAAAAGTTACTATGGCGCTGTGTCGAGAAGTACGGTTTCGATACTGCTTCGGTCTGCCTATTGTTCTTTGCTTGTTTTTTTCCGCTGTTGGTTATTTGCGATATTTTGTCGAAGTGTTATAAACATACCTCTTTCCCTGAAATGATTCCCTGATCAGTTGTCTCAGATGTTTCCATTCATAATAATATTCATTTATTATTATTTGTCTCCAGTCTAAATCACTGGAAACTACCATTCGTGCAGCTCCCTCCTATAAATATTTGTCTGTAACGCAAGTATTGAGCCATACACTACCCGGGAGATACGTGTCTTAATAGGAAAATACAGATATACAATTTACTCCCGAGTTGTATTCATGACCGTATGCTATAGTATGAGTACAAGTACGTGAAAGACATCATCAATGATAGCACCTTTCTAAGTTTGCTTAGTTGGCCGTGTGGTCTAGCACAGGTTTCTTGCGACAAGGCGCTGTGTCCAAGAGTATGGATTCGATCCTGCTTCGGTTTGTCTACTGTTCATTGTTCCCTTCTGTTGTTCATTATTTGTGAAGTGAATTGTTTTTTCGAGTGTTGTAAACATACCTCGTCCCCCAAAAATGATTCGCTGATCTGTCGTCTCGAAAGTTTCCATTCATAATACTATTCATGTGTTATTATTTGTCTCCCCTACTTACATCTACTCCAATTCTCTACGCTCCGATTCTTCCCTCGACTACTCCTAAATCTTATTTAAACCTCTCACTGACCTTCAATCAATTAGACTAGACCATTTCCTCCTGACCCCCCCCCCCCTCCCCCAAGCAACGGAGGTCACGACTCCTCTATTATCAGAATATATATCTCACTGACCTTCAATCAATTAGACTAGACCATTTCCTCCAGACCCACCCCCCCCCCAACCTCTCCCAAGCGGCGGATATTCAGAGGAGGCAACGGAGGTCACGACTCCTCTATTATCAGAATATATATCTCAATGACATTCAAGCTCAATGGGTTAAATGTCGGTATACAACCAGCCACCTTATGCCAGAGTCTACTATTATATAGTTCAAATAATTCGAGCTGTTACTAATAAATGGATTCAATGTTTATGGAGGTTAAACCTACAGCAATCGTAAAACTGTGTTTGTCGTTCTTGCAATGTATATAAGTACAAGGTAAATCCAAAGTGTTCCTTGTTGCAGTTTCCTCATATTCCAAGTCCGGCTTGTTGCAGGAGCTACTGAGTTAAGTGCTCTGTGCACACCGTGAGCTGTGTGTCTCATCTGTTTTGGTCATGTTTAAATATTTCAATTGTTTACGATGAATGATGTTATCGTATGACAGGGAAAGGTTGGCTGTGTTCACTTCTGCGCGGTTTCGCCTATGTCTTTTAGCGTGTGCTGAGACTGCTGCGATGGGGACTACAGTTATCTTTCTTTGTTTGGGAGATGAGATATTCGGATGATTACGCTGGCACGGGCGGTTGAGCAATTATGGATTTTAATTCGTCTACAGTGATACCGGGGCCTTCCATAACCAAATAACCAAGATAGACCATTTCTACAATTAACATCTTATTTCCATGACATTGGGGGTGCAACTAATACGATGGTACCCAATCTCTTTATCGAAACATACGAAAGAGACAATATGAAGTATACTTCTCTACAGCCTAATCTCCGCGATGCGTCTTTATTTATTAAAAAGAACTTAAAGTAAAACGGTAAGAGATATTAATTAAGAACAAAACTATGCTTTTTCATAACTTACAATGTAAATAACTCAGATAGTATGATCTAATTAAAATTATGATATTTTAGTGCAATAATTGAAGAAACTATTTTACATAGCGAAAATTGCAGTAACGTTTATGTCACGAATTATCAGGTTAAAGGTCAACAATAAAGTTTGGTCTCACGTCACGTCCTGGCCTCCTCAAGTTTTGAACCCATCGTCCCCCCCAACCCCACCCTCCCACCAATCTCCGACCACATCCACTATTTCATTTCTTCCTCTGCATCCTCTGTTCACTCTTATTATTTTTCTCATATTCATATATTTTCGCTGCGACATTCTGTCACGTGCGCATGGTAGCCAGCCCTAAGAAGCATCACTTCATTTTTAGAACTGCGGTCTAATATAACCAAGAAAACTTGGTCTGAGGTTGAAATGACCGTGCCTCGCCAAGAAGGAGAGAAAACCCCCAGCAATTAAGTTTAGGGAACAAGACAACGACAGCTCTGATGACTTTCCCAGATCTCCTCCCCCAGATCTCCTCCCCCAGGTCTCCTCCCCCAGATCTCCTCCCCCAGGTCTCCTCCCCCAGATCTCCTCCCCCAGATCTCCTCCCCCAGGTCTCCTCCCCCAGGTCTCCTCCCCCAGATCTCCTCCCCCAGATCTCCTCCCCCAGGTCTCCTCCCCCAGATCTCCTCCCCCAGGTCTCCTCCCCCAGATCTCCTCCCCCAGGTCTCCTCCCCCAGATCTCCTCCCCCAGGTCTCCTCCCCCAGATCTCCTCCCCCAGGTCTCCTCCCCCAGATCTCCTCCCCCAGGTCTCCTCCCCCAGATCTCCTCCCCCAGGTCTCCTCCCCCAGATCTCCTCCCCCAGGTCTCCTCCCCCAGGTCTCCTCCCCCAGGTCTCCTCCCCCAGATCTCCTCCCCCAGATCTCCTCCCCCAGGTCTCCTCCCCCAGATCTCCTCCCCCAGATCTCCTCCCCCAGGTCTCCTCCCCCAGATCTCCTCCCCCAGGTCTCCTCCCCCAGGTCTCCTCCCCCAGGTCTCCTCCCCCAGGTCTCATCCCCCAGGTCTCCTCCCCCAGGTCTCATCCCCCAGATCTCCTCCCCCAGGTCTCATCCCGTCTTCTCCTGCACACCCTCTTCACGTGATCGCACACGAGACATTTAGTTTGAAGTGAATAGTTAGGTTCTGGCAGTGACGACAGCAAAGGATTTTTTTTTTTTTTAAATTGCAGCCGATGGAACATTCAGAGGCAGATTTAAATCGATAAAAAAATACTGCCAGTGGTTAAAAAAAATTGTTTTATATTTCCAGCCGAACATTTTGGGTTTGTTTACGTAATTAAAGAAAACACTACATTTTTTTCAAACATCCCTTGTGAGGATCGGCGGGTCTACACAATCTAAGTGCCCTCGTGTTGTGCTCGGTCTGGTTACCTGGACAACATTTTAAATCGGGCACGTGAACTTTAATGGCTGGCCAGACAATGTCTGTTCTAAGGTAAAAAAAAAATTAAAATAATTTTAAGCAAAAAAAAAAAAACACATATACAAAAAGCAAAAGAATATAATCTTAATATTATTTAGAAACCTGCCCAGTTCTAAACGAGTGAAAAAGAGCACCAAATCAACATTTCATCAGTGCAGCTGTCATGTCAAAAATATCGCGTCTTTTACACCAAAGTTGATGAAATAAGAATTTGATATAGATAAAGTGTAAATACACTGTTCATAGTTTTCATTTAGACAAAGTTGAACGACGAACACCCGATCTCTCATTGTATTTTTTTTAAAACCTCGTGATGTACCTGCTGACATTGTAGATACACTAAAGATAAACCCACTAGCCAAATCTATGCAGACAAATTAGCGGACAAAGAGGAAAGGGAATAATTATAGGAAGAAGAATACATGACATACATAAAAAGGAAGATATTGAAATATGTCAACAACAAAAAACAGATTTTCATGAAAATTTTACACTCAATACCTCTCCATCATGGTACAGTAGGCCACGTGACAAAGGGTCATGCATGAACAAAAAAGTGAAAGCTCAAAACGAATAATACATACTTAACATAATGGTTTGATATATAAAAAAAATATTGAAGAGAAACATATCAACCAAAAACTGGAAATTATCATTATCAAAGAAAGGTCTCAAGAAACCATATATCAAAATGTGCTGCAAGCCGAACTGAATCAACATCTGCTGAACGCCTTGTTAATGCCTCATTGCATCAAGAATATAGCAACTTCAAATCTAACCAAATTTTAACAGAAATTGTGATCTTTGGTTGTGTATAGCAGATCAACGATTTCATAAAGTGCATTTTTTATAAGAAAAACTTAAGCGAGCAATGCTTCAATTTAGCAATCTGCAGTATCCCGAGTGATCTAGTGATTAGTATTCCGCGCTCTAACCACAGCGGTCGGGGTTCGATTTCCCGCTTGGGAATTTTCATTTTATTTTATTTATTTTTTTTTTTTGCTGTTCGGCGTGATACCAACCATTAACATCATTAAGTGCCGTTTCCGCATCGAAGGTATAAATAGTTGACATTGTGTATGTTAGTTCTCTAATTCTCTTAATGAATTTGCCCGAAATGTAACCATGCTTATTTAATATAATAAAGAATATTATTGTTTTAGTGACTGCCAATTAAAATAAATAAATATTATTTTTTTTTTATTTCTGAACTCGATTCAGATGAAGGCAACTCTCCAAAAAGTGGGCAGCATGAAGGGAAATAATTTTAAGCTGATAAGAGCAGGTAACAATCGGAGAACCGTTTCCAGGTAATGTCCAAACCTATAACAATGCACGAACCTCATCGCTGTGGTACATGTCTGGGCTCGTATATATATATATATATATATATATATATATATATAGAATGTGTCAAGCAGGCATTGGGTGGCGTTGATTTGGGGAGAAAGTTGATAGAATCACAGCTACAGCGAATAACAAGGCGAGTAGGAAACGCTCTTCTCATCAAGTTAAGGAAACGTTTCCATTAAAAAAGAATACGAATTCATCTGTTAGATAATTTTAGAACAAGACCGAAGGTAAGACAGTGTAGTTTGAGGCATTCGACTAGCAATGCCCAGAATTATTAATGTGAAAATGTAAGATTTCATAAACAAGAGGTGAATGGAGATTTCTTCGGACAGTTTTATTTTAGTGAAAGGATTCTTGTTTCTTTTCTTTCGTTCGCCAGCTTCTACCTCTGACGAAATCCCTAGAGACTAGGAACTGAATTTTACGTGTTAATCCGTTTTTTCCTGGTAGCCGTGTGCACAGGGGTCCCTCGCCGCATAGGCAGATAACTCCGTCTTCGGAGGTACTCATATTTTTTCCGTCCATGAGTAATTTACGTTTCAAGCTTGGCCTCGTTGCTGAGACCAAGGGTAGTTGCCGCAGAGAGAAGTAACAAATAAAAATCCTAACTGGTGCAGCTGGGATTTGAATCCAGAACCTCTCTGCCTCGAGGCCGGCGTCTTGCCTCGCGACCAACCAGTCCTCCGGATTCTTGTTTTGAGTAGCGCAAAAACTTTTCACGCGGAACGGTTAGAAGAACTTTAGCAACAATCTGAACAATCACTTTAGCACCAATGTGGCCAATCACTTTAGCACCAATGTGGACAATCACTTTAGCACCAATGTGGACAATCTTCGCAGCACAGCTTATGTTATAGTCTGAGACAGCTTATACCGATGTTTTTAATAAATTGCAATTTAAATAATAGACTTATATGATACAGTAACATATTTCTTTGGATCAGGTAGTTGTTGTCTAAGGAAGAAGTCAAAAACAGAAGGAATGTGAGTTCATTATACCAACAACTGCAGAACATGAACAAACAAAAAGAGACATTTGAAATGGCCGACGCTGGAAATGAATGGGCCAAGTATTCAAAAGAAATCCTGAAAAAAGACACCACACAAACTTTCAATCAATTGAATCCTGGACCGGATGAGAAGCAGACCAAGAACAGTTTGACACAGATGAGTGGATGTGAAGATGTACATATGGACTAGACCTGTTGTATCATGCAGTTATTGAGTCATTGAGTTAATTGCAGGTCATCATCTTTGCATTCCGAACATGTCCATATGTGCGCAGATCCCCTCCTCAGTAAGTCTCGCAGTGTCCAGCGACTGGCCACTCCAGTTCTGTGTTGGTTGAATCATGCAGTTATTGCAAGGGAACGAGCATATTTGAGAAACGCTGCTGTTCTGCTATATAACAGCCAACATGAACTCAGCCATCATCTAAACTAAATATATAGATAGTCATGGACAGTAGAGTACACAAATGAAAAAAAGCGATTAGAGGCCCCATAGATGGTATTTCTTAAAAGAGAGTATGAGAGTTCCCTTGACAGCTAAAAAAAAAGACCAACGAAGAAATGTTCAGAGACCAACACAAAAATAGAACTCCTAGAAAGAAATGATCATCATTTTCCAGGAACATCATGAGAAAAAGAAAGTTAGAAGATTTAGTTAAAATCGGATAAAAATGCAAGAGAGACTGCGGACGATAAATAGAGAAGATACAAGATTGCTAAGTGTCCTGGCATTGTAAGCTGTCGACAACAGAATTGATACCATGTACTGTGAGCAAAGAATTGTAGAAGAACGTAATCGTTTACTTTAGCCGATATGGCACATGATGATGATAGCAATTTTCACCATGTCTTTTGTGAGATACAAGTTATATTAACTAACAAATTATATATCTTATTAAATTATTATATTAGAGATATGTTATATTATGTTATTCCCGAACCAAATAAATTATACTTACAAACTTTAAAATAAAATCAAGTCTGATTAATTCTCTATATAGTTCCACTTTTGTCTGTTTGTTAATTACCAAGTAAATCTCCTCCCCCCCCCTACCACTCCACCCCCCACCCCCACCCCCTCACACACAAAAAATACACCGTATTGAAACGCTATTCTTTTCTTGGGCTACGATTTGATTGATATACACCATGATGGAACCACACTCCCAGAGGATTTCAAGAAGATGTCAGATATATGGCTCGAAGTAATCCCTCCACATTTACAAATCAGTGAGCTCGCAGAAACGAGATAGTCTTAACTGGATAGCTGCCTGCATGGATCCACTGACTTGTTCTAAATAATAGATGACAATGACGTTAGCAAGCATTGATCGTGAAAGCAGTCACTGGCTCCTGTGAAGAAATTTATTTCACTGTCGACCCTTTCATAAGAATAACATTTGTAAATCACAGTCTTGTGGTTGTTTATAAATCTTGCTTGCTTGCGTTCGCCAGATGACTAAACAGGTAAATATCTTCATCATCCGCCCTTTAAAGGACGTTACTTATAAATATAATAGTCATAATTATAAACGGATGCCAACAGGCCAGACATCGTATGAGCTCAAAGCGGTCAGTGACTCATTGCTGACTGTTTGCGTTAAGATTAGTGACTAACCGTGGTCAAGATCTTACTGCACTTCCCTGCAGTGACTATGGAAACAGACTAACCAGTCCGACTTGCGTTCACCCGGTAACTAAAAGATTGTCAGATCTCCTCATTATCCAAAGTTAAGTAAGCGTGGGTGAGTTGTATTGTTGTTTGAAGTTGGACTCTTATTTTGCGCCTTTCGGTTCAACACGCTGAACTCCAGCACGGCACCTTTGAGTACCGGGTTTGCCCTCCCTCTCGATCCCTTCTTACTAGGCCTGACTAAATGTGTTAGCCTGTTTCTAGGGGCTCCTAGAAGATGTGGAGCAGAATCTGAGCAGTTCTGTTTCATCGATCATGGCGCAGGCCATCAGCTATTATTCGCTGACACCTTTGATCTCAGCTGCTAAACGGCACCTTTAGTCCACTAACCAATCTGACCACTTGATCTCAGCTGCTAAACGGCACCTTTAGTCCACTAACCAATCTGACCACTTGATCTCAGCTGCTGAACGGCACCTTTAGTCCACTAACCAATCTGACCACTTGATCTCAGCTGCTAAACGGCACCTTTAGTCCACTAACCAATCTGACCACTTGATCTCAGCTGCTGAACGGCACCTTTAGTCCACTAACCAATCTGACCACTTGATCTCAGCTGCTGAACGGCGCCTTTAGTCCACTAACCAATCTAACCACTTGTTCTCAGCTGCTGAACGGCGCCGTTAGTCCACTAACCAAACTGACCACTTGATCTCAGCTGCTGAACGGCGCCGTTAGTCCACTAACCAATCTGACCACTTGTTCTCAGCTGCTGAACGGCGCCTTTAGTCCACTAACAATCTGACCACTTGTTTTCAGCTGCTGAACGGCACCTTTAGTCTACTAACCAATCTGACCACTTGATCTCAGCTGCTGAACGGCGCCTTTAGTCCACTAACCAAACTGACCACTTGATCTCAGCTGCTGAACGGCGCCGTTAGTCCACTAACCAATCTGACCACTTGATCTCAGCTGCTGAACGGCGCCGTTAGTCCACTAACCAATCTGACCACTTGATCTCAGCTGCTGAACGGCGCCGTTAGTCCACTAACCAAACTGACCACTTGATCTCAGCTGCTGAACGGCGCCGTTAGTCCACTAACCAATCTGACCACTTGTTCTCAGCTGCTGAACGGCGCCTTTAGTCCACTAACCAAACTGACCACTTGATCTCAGCTGCTGAACGGCGCCGTTAGTCCACTAACCAATCTGACCACTTGATCTCAGCTGCTGAACGGCGCCTTTAGTCCACTAACCAAACTGACCACTTGATCTCAGCTGCTGAACGGCGCCTTTAGTCCACTAACCAATCTGACCACTTGATCTCAGCTGCTGAACGGCGCCGTTAGTCCACTAACCAATCTGACCACTTGATCTCAGCTGCTGAACGGCGCCGTTAGTCCACTAACCAATCTGACCACTTGATCTCAGCTGCTGAATGGCACCTTTAGTCCACTAACCAATCTGACCACTTGTTTTCAGCTGCTGAATGGCACCTTTAGTCCACTAACCAATCTGACCACACAAGTTTGAAGCTAGAAGGAAGACGATCTGGTTGAAAAATTGTGAACTGAATTCGAATGTTTTAAGTCAAAAAGCCCGATATTCCATGTAGCTTGAAACCAAAACATAAGGAAACACTTTAATGGCGGATGACGGATAGTAATAGTCGTGTTAATATCGCAGAAGTATATTACAAGCAACTATAAATTGAAAAAAATATCAGTTTCAATGAATATAACCATAAACATCTTAAGAATTATATGAGACATGAATAATTACGTAGAACACAAAAAGGACGCAGAAGTGTGTTATAAGGGGAAAAGTAACTTAGAGCTGGAAGTGACGTAATTTATTGCGAAGAAATATGTTTTCTAAAACATTAAGCGTTAAAAGAAAAACCATGACAGCCGTAAAAATTAATAAAAATATAAAATATAATAAATATTACGATGACAGAAAACCCGATATGTTGAACAAGGATTTACATTAGATGCAGTCTAATTCGCTGTGTATGAACTCACATGCTTTTTAAAAATTGTTCTCTAAGCTGACAACATGTATGTCAGAAAAGGAAAAAAAAAACGACTACAGCAATTAAATTGAAGCATGTCTTCTAAAGGGGAGCCACGATAGCTCAGTGGTTAGTGAACTGGACTACAAAGTACAAGAGGTAGGGTTCGATCCCAACCGACGGCTTTCGGATTCACCCAGCCTTAAAATGGGTACCGAATTTTTTCTGGGAAAGTAAAGCCGCACGGGCGTTAAACCGACCACATTCCCCAAAAATCATGTGCCGAAGGTGTGTAAAATTGATGGTCACTAACACCATATTCCCTATACGCCACTTGGTGTGACGGGGTTCTTTACTTTTTACTTTTATGTCTTCTAAAGGACATAATCAAATTGTCTACGTGTAATAGTAAATAAATCTTTAGATACCATAGAAAGTTGTGTCTGTTTAACAGTAATGTTTCTAATGCTGGCATAATTCAGCATTCAGACAAGCTATTTCGTTGATCAAGGAACGTCTGAAGCATAATTAAAATCACATTCTGTGAAACATTACCACCGTAATATGAACATTTTGTTTCGACTCTCAATTATAATGAAAATTTATTTTATTTATAAATTACAACTAAATATCAATTGTCTTCAAATCTTGTTATAGCTTTTTAATTTAACTTTTCTTTCTCAGAAATGTTGCGCAATGTTCATTTCTCCCAGATTAATGTTTCCCTGTTCTAAATAAAACATCGTCCTAAATTTTTATTTGTCACAAATTTGATTAATATTTAATTTCTTGAAAACCTTAACTAAGAGTTACATTATTGTAAGATCTGACTTGCTCATCTTCTCATTTTAATAAAAGAATACCCGTTGTGCCTTGGGGCGTGAAGCTAATGTGGTATCAGTAATCATATTTTGTTTCTTGCATTATTATTCAATGAACATTTGTGTGTATAGTTAATGATAACTCCCAATGTTGCGCTGCTTTCACATATAAAAGAACTCATATGAGCACGGACCACCTCATTAACTGATCATTGCGTTCAACTACTGTTTAACCATTGCAGCCATTCCTCTGAGATGTTTTACTCTATTATTGGCTAATACATTTTGTATAATGTAAGTAAAATAAAGGTGATGGTATACGAGGAAAATGGTGTTAGTGGCTATTCTATTTCTAAGCCTAACGATTGTATGAATGTAATCTCTGAACTTTGCTAGAGTTTAATCTCTTCCTTTTGTGAGATAGAATTTCACCTCATCCACAAAAAATTACAAAACAAAAGTATGCTACTGAGTATGATAAAAGAGAGTTTAGAATTTGCTGAACAGTCGTAGACAAAATGACAGATAATACTTTCTGGCAACTGCCTGGTTTTCTCCCATGCCCATACATCAAAATAATATCTCCCGCAGCATCGACACATATTGTCTGCTGTGCCACAACACTGTGGCTCTTAAATAATGTATATATTTTAGATTGACCTGAGGTGATAGCGCTGGCTTTATTTTGTGACATAAATTAATGACTAGGTCTGAATTTACCAGAAAATTAGCTTAGATTGATTGATTACAGCTCAGGTAAGTTCAAAGACCCTTGCCCTTTGGCCCAAAGCCATCCAGACAGTTTCTGCGCTGGAAAGTATAATACCATTTGAAATAACATTTAAAATAACATTGCTAATAAATTCCATTATATCATTTTCCTTGCAGAAATTAAAATCACTAAATGGGTACATAATGGTGTACCTTCTGTAAATTATTATTTGAATGTGTGCCCCTGACAGTGCTGTTTTGAAGGTCAACATCATTTTAAAATTAATTAACACATAAGATGAAGTATTAGGAAAACGGATGTATCTTTAGGACTTTTTACAGTTCCAATTTTAATCAAATGTATGACAAGCTTTATAATATATATAATTGAATATACTCGAGATATTAAAATCCTTCAATCTCTTGAATCTTAAACATGATTCTAATTTCGAAAATTCGAATCTTCACGCTTTTCTTGTTATTTGAATATGTCGATACCTAACTTAAACAATTGCTGAAGGCTTTGTAAAGATGAGTATTAACTCACCGATGTACAATTCAAGCGTTCACTAACAAAGTTAAAACAGCGATTGTTATAATTTATCTGGTTCTTGGATAATGTATTGAAGTCACAACAGATATATGGACACCACCTTTTAACGATGATCCCAGTTTGACAGTTGTCTTCGTAGATTAAAACAAGTATCATCACCAGTGATTAGAAAGACTTGTTTACATCCCTAAATAAAAAATTTTATCAGTCAGTCAAGACTGACAAATTGTATGTTCTTGGCACGATACTCGATCAACGATTCAATAGAAGTGTATTTTTAGCAAAGAAAACATTTAGCGAGTTAAATCAAAACTGGCCATTGACATTTATGATATTAGTTTTCTGCAAGAAGATGACAGTGACCTACAGTTATCAGAGCACGGTGAAAGAGATACCACTCAAAAATCTCCAGCTGCACAATAAGGCGATTCATATCACGCGGAGATAGTTGATGACACCATTTACTAGCGGTGGGCAGAGTTACAGTTTGTCACCTAAAGATGAAGTAAATGTCAAGGTTACAAAAATCACAGCTTCAACCAAGTGTGGACATCTTTAAATACTCAGGGGACAAGAAACAAATTCATAATTTGAGGAAAATCTCTAAAACGATCTTAATCACTGACAGTAATGTCAGAAAGACTAGTCAACGCACGATGAGTCACAGCTAATAAAATACAATAGTAAGATATATCTTGAGCAATTTCCAATGTTAGTGTTTTATTTAAAAATGTCCCCATTAAAGGTTTCTGATTTTATCTTTCTTTTACATTTCCTTGAAAACTCTTAGTCTTAATTTTCTTTTCGTTTTTTTTTAACTCTTAAGATAAACACGCTTTTAATTATCCTTAATTCTCAGAACAGAATTGAGTGTTCCATGTTTAGTGTTTATTTACATAAACATTACAAATAATCCACTCCTTACTCCCCCGCCGCCGCACTCCCCCCACCCCAACCCACTACTTTTTTTTACAGAAAAATGTCAAAAATGTGAATTGTTACTCACCTTTTTAGAAATATATTGAGAAAAAGGGAATAAACCTCAAGAATCAGGAGTTGTAATGATGAAGTATATACTTCTTCTACAAATTATAAATTTCATTTGTATTCCCATAAAAAGTATGGGGGTTTTTACTGCATTATTTAATTTGCTTTTCATTAAACACAGATTCAAAGGTTTCAAATTTTGCATGAATTAAAGACTTTTAATTTTAAGTGAAATTCTTTTTTCTCTTCATTTTTTTTCTTATTAATTCGTATATGAGGAACTCCAGAGAAACAAGATTCGGGAGGACCTATTAATGTTTTAGGAGTGGGATTCGACAAAATGTAGTAATCGTCAGGGTTTTAATATGTGTGTGTGTGTGGGAATGTATGTGCGTGTTTATCCCGATTGATTGACTGATCCAGGCAATCGTCAAACCATTGCCAAAAACGCTGAAAACAGAAATCTAAACTGTGAAGATTACATTCCTTTCATAACCTACACACCCATTAACATGCGATGTTATATTGCGAAAAGTGAACCTTAATGGGAATAAGGGAATGCTAATATATATATATATATATATATATATATATATATATATATATATATACGGAGATACACATGGCACTAATGAACGCCCAGCACTAAACTGCTAATAAACGAACATAAATTTGAAAGGAATATTACGTTTATGATGTATGCATGCTGAAATAAGCGACTTTTAAAAACTCCATTCCTAAGGAAATCTAAATTGACAACATGTCTGGCTATATTTTAATATTTTTTTTTAAAATGAAAATAAAAATAAAATTTCACCATTAATCGTTGGACTAGGAAGAAAATAAATTGTAAAAATATTAATATCAACAAACTTGTATTGGTAACAGACCTGACAACAATGACTATTTGTGTGTTCGTTTATGCTGAGCATCTGATTTGTCTACGTTTAATTGTTGTTTAAAGAATTCTGTTATTTTTTTTGTTTACTTATTTTAGTAAAGTGGTTGTAAAAAGGCAGAAGAATTTACAACGGACAAAAGAAAAAAAAAATGAAGTGCACAGTAAAGATGTCAGTAAAAAGCTGGTGTTATCTAGTGTTCTTTTGCTGACGATTTGAGATTAAAAAGGAAAGCCAGTAGCCAGAAACGTTCACTTCGCAAATAACGTGTCAGTGTCATCCCTGATGGTTCAACACTTAGCATTCAGCACGGCCTCATTGCAGCAGTCACTTCAGTGCTTGTATTTGCCTCATCAGTCACCACCAATCCGATTCTACAATGTTCCTAGTACAAAAGGGCGGCAGTTTTACCGTCAAGACCTAACAGAAACTAATCGACGTATGCACTGTTTGTACCAACATTTTGCCGAGGATGGCCAGCTCTTAAAATGCGCAAGAGCAAAATATCTGGATGCAAAATAAAAGTAGTAAAAAAAAAGTAAAGTAAGGAAAAAGGGGGCGGGCGGGAGGGAATCATAGAGTGAAGGCAAACCTAGTGTTCAAAATATCTCGTTGAATGAAATCCGACGTGTTGGGCAAGACGATATCGCAGTTTTCAGTAAACGATGACAGACTGTTAGCTGTTAACGCCATACTGTCACGCCAAGTGGCGTATAGGGAAATATGGTGTTAGTGACCCTATATTTTACAGACCTTCAGCACATGATTTTTGGGGTAATGTGGTCAGTATTACGCCCGTGCTGCTTTACTTTCCCAGAAAAAAATCCGGTACCTATTTAAGGCTGGGTGAACCCGGAAGCCGTCGGTGGGATCGAACCCTACCCCTTGTCCGTGGTAGTCCAGTTCACTAACCACTGAGCTATCGCGGCTCAGGATGCAAAATAGGAACATAGAACGTGTTGCAAGCAAAACAAAGAGCTATTTTTTTTTATTATTTATTAAGCACAAACTCATTTAGGGATAATGTCAGCAAATTATTTAAGAGCATCCGTGAATTACAAATTTTGGATATCTGGTCAAAACAAAAACTGAACCACCGCGTCACAAGAATTACTGTTTGAAAATAGTAGGCTACAAGACTTAAGGACAAGCCAGGAAATGGTGGATAGACGGAATTTGTGTGAGAGAAAATCAAGCTACACTTAGTGTTTATATCACCTCTCCGTTACAACGCTATATCGGACAAACAGGAATTCAAAAGAAGAGTGAAATATTGACGATAAAGAATAAGATAAGAAGTCGTTTGTTTATACAACAATGTATGAACAACAGACTAATCTTTTATTCCGATAAATCGAAACAAATAATGAAGATGAGAGCATAAACGGGCGTATGAAGCAAATAAGAAAAAGGTGCCATGAACACCTATTGAGACAATGATACTAATTGAGACTATTTTCATGTGTTTCCTTTCGGTGTATGTGTGGATAAACTGGCCCTGAATTTATCGTTGACGTTGTTTTATTTTGGTGTGGAAAAGGTGGGGAAATGAGATCAGAAAAAGAGCAAAGCCAGCATTTAGTGTTTGTACAGTCTTGCGCCAATCAGCACTTACTGACATGTTTGTAGTAACGCCATACTCTGAAAGTTTGGCATTTCCTTCAGAATTACAAACATTTATCGCAATGAATGACGCCATCAGCGCATTAACGTGACAACGTGTTTACAAAATCTGTGCTAAAAAAATGCACATTTTCTATGTGCCCATTGTTTCCCCTCTGCGTTAAGAGAGCATTTGAAAGACTGTATTGGATTGTTATGTTGGTGCTCTCTTGTAAATAAAGCTATACATTTGTTTAAAGTAGTCTGCTATGTGTGAAGTACTTCAAGGAGTCTGCTATGTGTGAAGTACTTCAAGTAGTCTGCTATGTGTGAAGTACTTCAAGTAGTCTGCTATGTGTGAAGTACTTTAAGTAGTCTGATATGTGTGAAGTACTTCAAGTAGTCTGCTATGTCTGAAGTATTTCAAGTAGTCTGCTAGGCATGAAGTACTTCAAGTAGTCTGCTATGTGTGAAGTACTTCAAGTCTGCTAGGTATGAATTACATCAAGTAGTCTGCTACGTATGAAGTACCTCAAGTAGTCTGCTAGGTATGAAGCACTTCAAGTAATCTGCTAGGTATGAAATACTTCAAGTTGTCTGTTACGTATGAAGTATTTATAATTTTTTATGAAATCTTTAATTAGTTCATCTCTTGGTGAAGACGGCATTTAGGTAAGAATTCTGGTTTTTTTTAAATATATTAAAATCTTCCGATGTTCGACTATTCATGGCTATTATTATTCCAGCATTGTCAGTTTTTGCACATGACTCAAAGTGCAAGTCGCCACGATTCCTTTGTTTTTGTGCGAGCCACTCAATTTCAGCAAGAAAGTAATGTTCCTTGTCTTTGTATATACTACCAACGTCCTGTTTGAGTTTATATGAGAAAATAGACATCGATACATAACATTATGTAAGGCTGCTGTAAATCTGGATTCTTCTCCTTCACAGTCGACGGGTAAAGCTGGATGAAGTGTGGAAAAATAGATGTGAAATTGTATAAGTGGATTGGCTAAAAAGGAGACAGTACAATATTATACACGTTTTCGGGCATAGGGCTTCTACAATAGTATAAGAAGACAACACATTATATACGAGTAGATGTGTATGTAAACAGAGAAGTATATCAGTGTAATCGTTTTGCTTGTGTCTGGTGTATAGTCGAAATGTAGAATGGCCCGTGATTGTAAAGGAAATATTGATATACTATCTCCTTTTTAGCAAAGCTGCTTGTACAAGTTTATATTTATTTTTGAGTTTCTATAGCTCGGCATCGTTTATCGTTGCTTCTTTTGAGGTCTTATTTTGCAATATTTATGTTATCTATCCTCATATTTTTTTTTATATTGTTTTGTCCCCATCACATCGCCGCCATGAACCCTTTTTATTCTCTTCACTATTGTTGTGCTTGTTAGTTGCACATAGTTATTACTCTTTTTTGTTTCTGTACTGGTATTTACTTGCATATGTTTACTTGTGTTTAAATAAACAAGTTTCATAATTAAACCCAATACGCCCGAAGCTGATAATCGCCAGACTGTTAGCTGTTAACACCAGACTGTTAGCTGTTAGCACCAGACTGTTAGCTGTTAGCACCAGACTGTTAGCTGTTAGCGCCAGACTGTTAGCTGTTAACGCCAGACTGTTAGCTGTTAGCGCCAGACTGTTAGCTGTTAGCACCAGACTGTTAGCTGTTAGCGCCAGACTGTTAGCAGTTAGCACCAGACTGTTAGCTGTTTACGCCAGACTGTTAGCTGTTAACGCCAGACTGTTAGCTGTTAGCGCCAGACTGTTAGCTGTTAGCACCAGACTGTTAGCTGTTAGCGCCAGACTGTTAGCTGTTAACGCAAGACTGTTAGCTGTTAGCACCAGACTGTTAGCTGTTAGCGCCAGACTGTTAGCTGTTAACGCCAGACTGTTAGCTGTTAGCACCAGACTGTTAGCTGTTTACGCCAAACTGTTAGCTGTTAACGCCAGACTGTTAGCTGTTAGCGCCAGACTATTAGCTGTTAGCGCCAGACTGTTAGCTGTTAGCGCCAGACTGTTAGCTGTTAACGCCAGACTGTTAACTGTTAGCACCAGACTGTTATCTATTAGCGCCAGAATGTTAGCTGTTAACGCCAGACTGTTAGCTGTTAACGCCAGACTGTTAGCTGTTAGCGCCAGATTGTTAACTGTTAGCACCAGACTGTTAGCTATTAGCACCAGACTGTTAGCTGTTAACGCCAGACTGTTAGCAGTTAGCACCAGACTGTTAGCTGTTAGCACCAAACTGTTAGCAGTTAGCACCAGACTGTTAGCTGTTAACGCCATACTGATAGCTGTTAGCACCAGACTGTTAGCTGTTAACGCCAAACTGTTAGCTGTTAACGCCAGACTGTTAGCTGTTAGCACCAGACTGTTAGCTGTTAGCACCAGACTGTTAGCTGTTAACGCCAGACTATTAGCTGTTAACGCCAGACTGTTAGTTGTTAACGCCAGACTGTTAGCTGTTAACGCCAGACTGTTAGCTGTTAACGCCAGACTGTTAGCTGTTAGCACCAGACTGTTAGCTGTTAGCACCAGACTATTAGCTGTTAACGCCAGACTGTTAGCTGTTAACGCCAGACTGTTAGCTGTTAACGCCAGACTATTAGCTGTTAACGCCAGACTGTTAGTTGTTAACGCCAGACTATTAGCTGTTAACGCCAGACTGTTAACTGTTAGCGCCAGAATCAGTGAGCTAGAAACGATAAAGATCCAGCTCCATCTCTCCACGGTCGCATTGAAAACAGAATTGCCAATCTACCATAAAGGGGGCGGGCGGGAGGGAATCATAGAGTGAAGGCAAACCCAGTGTTCAAAATATCTCGTTGAATGAAATCCGACGTGTTGGGCAAGACGATATCGCAGTTTTCAGTAAACGATGACAGAATACAAGTTGCACCTACTTAACGTCCTTTTAAGTCTGGACAACGAGGCTGATTACTAATTAAACAAGTATAGAAAAAAATGAGAGTTCATTATTAAAATATTTATATCAGAAGTAATGATCAAAACAGAAATAAAATCACAAAGGAGCTTCGTCTTTTAGCATTAAGAAATATAATATCATTGCCTACGCTTTTATTTTTAATCATCGCTTTCTTATTCTTTTAGCAAAGTGGCTAACACTACGACATAGGGCAGTACATAGACGTTGCAATAGAGCACTAAAAGTCGTTGATTTTGTTTCATTTATTCTTTCATTTTTCTCTTGGGTTGAAGACGGCGCAAAGGGTGAGAATCATAGTTCTCCACGGCTGACGATCTACTGCTAGTTCTTGCAGGTTTTGGTTGTTTCTTAGTCCCATTGTTGAGCCATCGCTAGCAACTATCTGGGCCTACTTTGTTTTCGTTTACCACATGGTTTCCATATGAATGCCTGATGGGGAAGTCTTTCTTCATTCATTCTCAGTATATGACCATTGAATTTCTATTGCCTGCGTCTTATAAAGCTCAACACGTACTCTAGTTTAGATTAATTTCTTATCAGATCGTATGAAATGTATTTTTTTCGTCTTATGTTTAAGATTCTACGTAGACATTTGTTTTCAAAGGCATTTAATTTTATATCTAAAGTCTTGGTTGATTTCCAACTTTCACATCCATATGTTAGCAGTGGTATCATGCAGGAGTTGAACAGTTTCAGATGCGTTTGTTTACTGAGAACTTCGGATCACCGGATGTACTTCAGTTTGTTAAAAACATTTGATGCTAATGCGAACGCGTGTTATGATTTCTGATTGTATGCCTTCACCTCTGGACATTTTGCTGCAATAAGTAAAAAAAGGTAAAGTACCCCCGTCACGCTAAGTGGCGGCGTATAGGGAATATGGTGTTAGTGACCATAAATTTTACAGACCTTCGGCACATGATTTTTCGGGTAATGTGGTCGGTATCACGTCCGTGCCGCTTTACTTTCCCAGAAAAAAATTCGGTACCCATTTAAGGCTGGGTGAACTCGGAAGCCGTCGGTTGGGATCGAACCCTCCCCCTTGTCCTTTGTAGTCCAGTTCACTAACCACAGAGCTATCGCGGCTCCCATTTTGCTGCAATAAATATGTATTATTTGTAAATGTTAGTCGTTGATATAGAGTACTAAGTAGTCGTTGATATAGAGTACAAAATATTCATTGATATAGAGTACCTTTAGTCGTTGATATAGAGTACTATGTTGTTGTAATGTAGTCGACAAAGAGCAACAAACAGTCATAGGCATAGAGCAATAAATAGTCACTGACATGGGGCAACAAGCAGTCATCGACATGAAGCAGGAAGCTGTCAGTGATATGATACAGAAAGCAGCCATCGACAGGGTGCAGGAAGTAGTAATTAGGAGGAAGCCATTACATGCATTAAAGAAACCTTACAGCACACTCTGCCGGAGAACGAGAAAAGTTCAACTCGCTTACATGTCTATCAAGGTGCTTCAAGGTGGAGGAAGTATCGTATTTTCTGGAATGTTAATGAAGAGACAACAACGAGCTGTTTACAAGTCTCATGGTAACATCATGAAGTAAATATTGCAATATGCTAATGTAACCAAGCATGTTTCTAAGCAACAAAATGTCTTTAGCTCATTCTCACTTTTTCTTTTATATTAACTTCTTCTCTATCTCCGCAGTCATGTGTTACCTCACCATTACCTGTTCGTCTATTTCTGCCAATTTCCTTTACTTCGTTTTCTTTCATTCGATCTTAACTCTATTTACGTCATTATTTTTTATATCTTTGTATTTCTCTTTTATTTTCTGTAGGCATTTCTGTTTATTTATGTATATCACTACCAATTCAACTTACCGATTCATTTATCTCTCTCTCTCTCTTTCTATTTGTATGTTTATCAACCATTCATAGCCCATGCCGAAAGGTGTTGGATATCATGTTATTCCATAACCCTCGATTACTGTGTCTGTAACAGTTTCAATTTGATCTTTTCCCATGCCACACTTTCTACTAACCTAACTACTTTATTCATCTACTTACCCGGTCGCCTACTTAGCTTCTCCTATCCCAAGCGACCTCATCTATTCATCCATCTATCCTTTTCGTCCGCTAATTACGTTATCCATTCCTTTATCTATACATCTATTCTTCAGTCTATTTTATGTTACATCCAGTCATTTATTTATTATTTCACTATTAAAATTATTAATCATTTTCGTATCTTTTCTTTAGATCTTTTCCTTTTTATTTTAATTTTATTGTTATTTTTTTCCAATTTCATAGGACATGCTATAACCAGTTATGGAAAATTTAAAATTGAAATGAACAAAAAGATTAGGAATATCAAAAAGTAATTTTTTTGTCATGAAAAGTACACTAACATCAAATTATATAACACCAGGGTTAAAACTATGAATAGTAAAATGTTATATCTTCTCAACATTCGTGTATGATGCAGAAACATGGACATTAGACAAGAAAACAGAACACAAAATTGGACTCTTTGAAATGTGGACTCATAGAAGAATAAGAAGATTGGATTGGAAGAAAAGAAAACAAACGATGCAGTCTTAAAAGAACTAAAAATGAAAAGACAACTACTAAATACAATTCAAACAGGACACGTGAGATTTGTGGGCCATGTTAAAGGACACATCAGCCTACTAAAAGTAATCTTGGAAAGGAAAATGCAAGGTAAAAGAGACAGAGGCAGGCAAAGACTAATATGGGCAAATAACATCAAAAGATGGATAAGTCAGAAAATCACAACCTGCACCATCAAAGCAAGAGACAGAACACAATGGCACTCCATGCTAGCCAACCTTTGATGCGGAGATGACACTCGATGATCGTGATGAATACAGAAATCCTGCAGCTACAGAAACTAACAGCTGCTAGCATAACAAACTTAACTAATGTAAAAAACTGACTTTTAACACTGCTTCGCTTCACATGTAGATATAATATAAAACTTGTACATCTATCTTGTATATCAAATCTATCTTGTATCACAAATAACAATTATGATTCTTTTAATAAATATTATTGTATGCGGAGACAGCACTCTTAAAGAACCTGGGATTAGCGACGTAGTGAAAATGATAACAATGGCGGTATGTAAAGTGTTATTGATAGATATCCTGATGCTGCTGCTGCGATGATGATGATTTTTGCGATAATATTGTTATCAATAGTAATTGTAGTGATAAAGGTAAAGGTAAACTACGTGACATGAATCGGTGTTTTAGCACGCGAGTTTTCACCCATATGTGCTCGGCTACCTATTCAGAAGTGTTCGGAGATTTCTGGATAGTGTAGCTTCAAGCATCGAAACTCACGATGCGAGGCGGCAATCCTCATCTTTCCAGAGTAATATACCCTGGTACCCATTTCTGCCAGCGGCGTGGGTCGACCGCGGGTTTTTTTTTTTTTTTCTAGCAGCGAGTACAACTCACACTGCCTACAATTCACACTGCCTACAATTCACACTGCCTACAATTCACACTGCCTACAATTCACACTGCCTACAACTCACACTGCCTACAATTCACACTGCCTACAATTCACACTGCCTACAATTCACACTGCCTACAATTCACACTGCCTACAACTCACACTGCCTACAATTCACACTGCCTACAATTCACACTGCCTACAACTCACACTGCCTACAATTCACACTGCCTACAACTCACACTGCCTACAACTCACACTGCCTACAACTCACACTGCCTACAACTCACACTGCCTACAATTCACACTGCCTACAACTCACACTGCCTACAACTCACACTGCCTACAACTCACACTGCCTACAACTCACACTGCCTACAATTCACACTGCCTACAACTCACACTGCCTACAACTCACACTGCCTACAACTCACACTGCCTACAATTCACACTGCCTACAACTCACACTGCCTACAATTCACACTGCCTACAACTCACACTGCCTACAACTCACACTGCCTACAACTCACACTGCCTACAACTCACACTGCCTACAGCTCACACTGCCTACAACTCACACTGCCTACAACTCACACTGCCTACAACTCACACTGCCTACAACTCACACTGCCTCCAGCAGGAACCGAACACAAGTTGTCCAAACGTCGATAGCCCAGTCAGGTAGTTTTCCCAACTAGGCTACCGGTGATGAGGATTATGGTACATGTTGCAATGATAAAGGTCAAGAACACACGATATGGACATCCGAAAGACCCAACATTAATTTAGGAACTGCTTAAGCCATGCATGCCATCTTGGCAAACTTTAATATGACCAGTCAAGAATTCTGCCACACAATTCAGACCCAGTGTAGACCTCCTGAAGGAAGTTCACTCTTTAGAAAAGTACCTGTAGACTGTAGAGGTAAGTAGTATGTAAGTTGATTAATTAGAATTAAATAGTATGTAATTATAAATAGAATGAGTATTTACATTCTTAAAACGCGTGTGAAACCGAATGGCAAACCTACACTTCAAAAGTAGTTTTTGTTACGTGTATACCTGTCCCGGAAATTGGGGGAAAAATCTGGTAACATTAATATATCACAGTAAATAGTTAGTAAATAGTTAGTAATAATAATGTTTGTGGTGATGCTAGTGGTGATGAATATATAAATGAAAATTGAGAAGCTCGGTTATCTCTCATTATAAGTGAGAAACAGTAATTTTTTCTTTACAAGGGGGAGAAACAATCATATCCTAATAATGTAAATGAGAAACAGTTTTAATATGATAAGTTAGAAACCACTAGTTATCATCAGGAGTATGAAGTCTTGTATAATAACTTAATATATATCATTATATAATAACTCATTATATAATAAAAGAGGCAGAGGCAGACCAAGACTAACATGGACGAGTAACATCAAAAGATGGACAAGTCAATCTATGACAGCCTGCACCATCAAAGCAAGAAACAGAGTAGAATGGCGATCCATTGGTAGCCAACCTTCGTTGCGGAGAAGGCACTCGATGATGATGATAATAACTTGGTTTTGAAATCAATGTTAAGCATACAATTTATACAAAACTAAGAAATATGCAGATTATTATTTTTGCGGCAAGTTGAAAGCATTAAGAGATAATATACAAACTGATATTAAATGAAGGAAGGACTTATTGATCGTCTACTTCGGAAGTATAACATTGAAAAACTATGTAACAACAGTAAAGACGGAAGAAAGAAGAACAGAAAATGGCACTTTACAACTATCTAGAACGTCATTATATACAGGCCGCGAAAAACATAAAATATTCTTAGTGTTTTAGGAAATGCCCCAGCATCATTTTAACATATTATTTAAGGGGAATGTTGAATTAATTTACCATAACAGCCAATAACGTGGATAAATAACGAGTTAAAATCTAAAATCATGTGAAGTCTAAAAACGAAAACCGACAAAAATACGGAGAAAAATCCCTGAATAATTTAACCAATTGCATGGGATCAATGGATTGAGAAACTACCCATTTCCAAACGTTCGTAATTATAGGAAGTTATCTATATGCATGCTTGCGTGCTCGTGTCCATAAGGTGATTGGCGATATGTTTCCTGCGTGCACATTACGGAAACAGGTTTAGCCAAGTGAGATAATTGCAAGCCCAGCTGGCAAACAGCATCGCACAATGAATGCCTTCTGGGTTTTCGTCGATTACAGGCTTGTGCAAAATGACGATGCTCCGAGATCTTGTGTTCCGTGACGTGTTCTACAAAATAAACATAGACCATCTGGTTGTTCTAGCCTGAAAGGTGGTATGTGGTTGCGATTGGGCGCCGATCGATGTAGATAAAGTTGACAGTTTTAAACATGGCAATGTTGAAAGTAGAACAGAAGCAGGGATTTTAAACATGAGGGTGTTGAAATGTTGATACAAGTAACGTAGATGCTTACTGCTGAACATAGATCTATTCAGGAATTTTAATTCCTTGATAGTAACCAAAGACAGAAAGATCTAAAGAGCGCATTCCATCATCATCATGTGTCATACCGGTTGACGTAGGCGATTCTGTCCTTCTGATAGCTTCTATCCACAGTGCATCACATCTTGCACTTTTCCATGCCATGACACGAAGCTATCTAGTATCGTCTCTCTTTGTCATCCGCGATCTCTCGTTCCCTGTATTTTGCCAGTTGTAATCAAGTGTTCCAACGTTCCTCTTCTCATTAGGCGCTAAAAAAATGTTGATCGTTTCTATCGAATGTTTCTTATGAGCTCCGTTTTTGTGTTGGCCTTTCTGAGAATGTCCTCATTAGTCTTTCTAGCCGTCCAGGGAACTTTCAACATTCTTCTTAGAAATCCAATCTCCGTGTCATCTAATCGTCCTTTCATTTGTTTGTTTCCTGTCTATGTTTCGCTTCCATATGTCAGAATAGGCCCTATATAGCACCGATTAATTCTCTTTCTCACTTCTATTGACATAGATTTGTTGCATAAGACGTTTTTCATTTTCTGGAATGTGATTCCAAATTCCAACAAATTGTAATTAAATTTGATTGTATAGAAATGTTGATTATATTTTAAATTGAGATATTTTTAAAAAAAAAGCTTACTTTTAAATAATTAAATAAATAATGTAATATATTAAAGAATATTTAATATATCATCATCATCATGTACCGGGCCTGCTTGCGTAGGGGATCATGTCTCTCCACAACTTTCGATCTCGACAGTTATCTATCATTTCTGTTGTTGACCATCTGCCAAGCCATTCTCTTAAGCTGTCTATTATTTTTTTCTCTTTGCTTCCCTCTATCTCTTCGTCCCTCAATTTTTCTAGTTGTTACAATATATTCCAGTTGTTCTCTTCTCATTACTTGGCCAAAAAATGATGATTGTTTCTTCCTAATATTGGAAATTAGCTCTCTTTTTGCTTTGACCTCTCTCGGAACCTTTTCATTACTCTTCTTAGCTGTCCATGGTATTCTCAACATTCTTCTGTAAAACCACATTTCTACAGACTCCAGTGATTTTCTTGTCTGTTGTCTTATTGTCCATGATTCACATCCATATGTTAAGACTGGATCCACATAACATTTAAGAACTCATTTAAGATATACGAACAAGTATTTATATATATATATATATATATTTATGTTGTGCTTAAATACTTGTTCATATATCTTAACAATATTAATCAAACAATATTAATATTGTTTTATGCAATGAGAGCTTTTTATAGGTTTCTGAGCTTTCTCAGGAAAAAAGGCAATCAATCTTTACAGCATTTAATCATGTTTCTGAGCTGTGATTGGCCAGGTGATTGTTCGGGGGAAATATGGGGGTGGGGGTGGGGTGCCCATGTTGTTGGGGAGTTGGGGAAAATGGGAAAGGTCCTCTATAAATCATTGTAAAAAGGTGCAATGACACACGTGATGGGAAATCAACATTTTTACATATTTTTTAAAATTATTTTAAAAATTCACACTGCGTTACGGTAAAATCCATAGAGTTGTGGTTAGAGGGTTTGTCTCACATTCGAATAGATTTTTGCTCACTGTCAAACAATCACCAGTGGATTACGTTTTAAGATGGTTGACTGGGATGGAGAGCTGGGACTGGCAATAACATCAATGAACTCCCACTTTCACTCCACACGATGAAGTCTAACGTGAAATTTAAAGTTATGTGGTTTGATTTTTTTTTTTGTTAACACATTTGAGTTCATTTTAAAATGTGGGTTAACGTTACGGAAAGTTTTAAGAGAAAAGAAATTGAAATAAAACTGAAAAAAAAACGTCGTGTATGAAAGTAATGACTCTGAATGTGTTATTGCAATGCAGATGAATGAGGATAAAACAAATGAAGGGCAGTTTCATGTATTTGGGGGCTAAGGTGGTGAGTGAGTGAATTGTTAAATTCCAGAACACATCAAGAAATAGATTTTTTTTTAAATTAATTGTACACAAGTACGCAGAAGAGCACGAACTAGAATGTCTGCGGTTGTCTCGATTGGGTCCTAGACTCACAGTTGAGCAAGACCTCATTTTACTTTCATGCCGAGTTTCTACAGCAAAACCTATCTGCTAACGATACTGATATGAAAATGGTAATGATCGTGGAAACCACCCAGTGTTTAGGGCATGTTGGTAGAGAAGACCTAGTCTTGCAGCACCTGCAGAGAATGGACAAGATACAATTTCTTCAGACTCATAGATGACTAATCCTGCGTTAGGTTTAGCAGAAACGATGTTCCTACTACAAGTGCACTTGCCAGTTATGGGCCTAAAAACAGACTAAACAGTCAGGCCAAAGGAACAGGAATCGGTGAGAGAGGCAACCCCGTACCAAAAATTTACTTGTTGAAGTCGGATATGTTAGGCCGAAAGTCCCAAAATATTGCAGCTTGCTGCAAACAAAAATGCATCGCAAATACGCCCATATATTGTTATTTTGAGGGAGGATGATGAAAAGGAGTTGCCGTCTAGAGAAACATTAGTAGAAGAAGACTAATCTTCTTCAGCATTAATTGATGATCTGACACCGTTACCGCCCAGTTTACTAGTTTGGCAGGTCTAAGATATACAGTCACTGCCTCGGTGTTCATTCCCATACATGAGACAGTAGCGGTCATAATAGTGTAGGCTGTGGTGAAAATAGTGGTACTGGTGGTAAAAGTAGGTGTTATGACTGTGTAGTAGTAGTGGCAGTGATGATGACAGTAGTAGTATGTAGGTAGTAGTAGTTGTTATAGTTGTAGCATTAGTAGTATTGGAGGTAATTTAGTTGTAGTTGTAACAGTTGTAATATTGTTGGTGGTAGTTGTATTTGTAGCAGTAGTTGTACTTGCAGTAGTTTAGTGATACTAGTAGCTGTAGTAAAAGCAGTGGTGATGAAAGTGGCAGCATCGTAAATAATACTAGCTGTTGAAGTTGTAACCAGCAATAATATTAGTGGTAGTTGTAGTGGTATTGGTGGTAGTTGTAATAGTTGTAATAGTGGTAATAGTATTTGTTTCAGTTGTACATGTAGCAGTAATAGAAGTAGTGTTGGTGGTACTTATAGCAATGTTAGTAATATTGGTGGTAGTTGTAATTATGTAATTGGTAGTGGTATGTGTGGTAGTTATTGGTAGTGGTGATCCAGCTAAATATATTGTATATAGTGATGATACTAGTGGTGATACTACTAACTATATTGGATATTATGATGATACTAGTGGCGATTCTGCTAACTATATTGGATATTGTTGTGATACTAGTGGTGATCCTACTAACTATATTGGATATTGTGATGATATTAGTGGTGATCCTACTAACTATATTGGATGTTGTGATGATACTATTGGTGATCCTGCTAACGATATTGGATGTTGTGATGATACTATTGGTGATCCTGCTAACGATATTGGATGTTGTGATGATACTATTGGTGATCCTGCTAACGATATTGGATATTGTGATGATACTAGTGGTGATCCGGCTAACGATATTGGATGTTGTGATGATACTATAGGTGATCCTGCTAACGATATTGGATGTTGTGATGATACTAGTGGTGATCCTGCTAACGATATTGGATGTTGTGATGATACTAGTGGTGATCCTGCTAACGATATTGGATATTGTGATGATACTAGTGGTGATCCTGCTAAATAAGTATCGATCGTAGTTGTAGTTGTATTTGTAGCAGTAGTTGTATCGATCGTAGCTGTAGTTGTATTTGTAGCAGTAGTTGTATCGATCGTAGTTGTAGTTGTATTTGTAGCAGTAGTTGTATCGATCGAAGTTGTAGTTTTATTTGTAGCAGTAGTTGTATCGATCGAAGTTGTAGTTGTATTTGTAGCAGTAGTTGTATCGATCGTAGTTGTAGTTGTATTTGTAGCGGTATTTGTGGTAGTTGTAGATGCATCAGTAGTGGTTGTAATAGTTGTTGCTGTGAAATGTGCTCAGTGCCTCTGCAAGATTTTCCTGTCTGTTTGCCAATAAATTCCAACCACAAGAGGAGGCGGGATTTGTACGTATGCAATAGGTAGAGACGTTGCATAAGTCAAAAATACGTAGGGTCACTTTTATCTGCGTCCCAGGACATGCAGGAGTACGGGGAAATGAGAAAGCGGACAGGCTAGCTGCGCTGTCGTTGAAGACGGTCAAGCAATGAATCGAGCGGACATCATCAATGCTCTCCGAGATGAGGGAAGGGCACAGGACTTCTACAACCATGAGTCCACGTCACTCCTTTGGATGAAAGAGATGGGAGTTAATAAAGCCACATTCAGAAACGAAAAACGTAGTGGGCGTGTAAGAAGACTAATCAACCAACACAGAACTGGAGTCGTCAGTCGCTGGACACTTCGAGACTTGCTGAGGAGAGGATCTGAGCATCTATGGACATGTTCGTAGCGCAATGATGATAGACCCACAAATAACTCAATAACTCAATTCCATCTGTTTATGAGCACCGATCCAATAGATCACTCTTAACGGCATATTCACGTATCAAATATTTAATTTCTAGTAAAATATCTAAACATTAGTGGAAACATTTTTCGACTCATACCATGAGGATGACCCAAATAATGTTTTTACTTGTGTTCCCCCGTTTTAAGACAACGGCGGTTACAAAGAAACCGAAAAATAATCGGTTTAATATTCGTTTGACTCATGCCATGATGATTACCCAATTTTTAACAAGCATGAAAAAATGTACTTTGGATGTTAATTATTAGAAAATAAGCAACTCACTTTTTAAAATTTAGAAGAAAAACTCGGCAGGTGCTAGAAATATTATTGCCGAATTGGACAATTTTGAGCCTATTTGAAAAAAAGCCAACAATAACAACCTTTATTTATCGTTCAAAACTGAAAAACTCCACATTTGTGGTGATTTTTTTAACAAAATACATAAATTGGATTAATATATTTATAATTAAATAATAATGATGTTCATAATGACTATCTTTGCTTCACTAGCACACACACACACACACACATACATCCACCCACACTACTAGATCTCAAAATACCTGAACAACATTCATTTTGTGTGTAATAACAAAAGTGGTGTATTGGTTAACCATAGTTAACCGCTTTGAAAGTTCTGCAATGTTTCAGGTACACGACCTTGAGAATCCGTGAAGAATACACGCTCTTTTGCAGCTGGGAACTGCACTCAGTTCGGATGGATTGACGAATGGCAATTTGTGTGGTAATATTGCTGTGGTGCATGCACGAAATGAATCAGTATGGCGATATTACTGTTCGTTTTCAAATCAGTTTCACAATTCTTGTATTTACGTTTCTAGAAAACATGATTCTAGTTGCACCAGAAAATAATTCACTATTACTTTTCACGTAAGTGCTTTCTTCCTTACCGGAAGAACACTCTAGCCCAGTGATTCCCAAAGTGTGTGCCACTGCTCCCAGGGGTTCCGTCAAACTTTGACAAGGGTCAAAGTTAGTACCTAAATTAGACTTCTACATGATCACGTTAATTCTGTCGTTATTTATCATCTTATTGAAGGACCTTAGTTGCAAGAACAACAAAAAAAAAATCTCTGCTGAAATGAAGTGCGTTAGACGAATAAGAGGTAACAACCAGAGAGACAAGATCAGAAATGAAAAACTGAGAAATAAGCTAGGAATAACCCCCGCCATAGAACACATAAAGAAGCAACAGATAAAATGGTTTGGCCACGTGACAAGGCCGAGTGATCAAAACACAACACAGCGAGCCATCAATAAACGTTGCGAGAACACCCGGTCCAAAGGACGACCAAGAAAGGCATGGAATGACGGAATGTTAGAAGCACTAGTAAACATAACAGCAGCAGAGGCGAACAGAAGAAAAAAAGACCGCAAATTATATCTCCCCACGACGCTGAAAGGCAAATGAGGACGGAAAAAAGAAGAAGATTTATCATTTTATATATCATATTAGTGAGTCCAGTAAATTAATATTTATGAAAATAAAACAACAATGGGCACAGGAATTCCACACTCGGCGTAGTGTCTGTTTGTAAAGAATTGTGAAAATGCGTTTGTAAACATAGTACGTTGCAGGTTTTTTGTGTTACATTATTATATCACTAATACATGGACTAGATATGAATATTAAAAAGACTAAAACTATGATCATAAACAAAGAAGATACTCAAAACCCACAAATGGACATCAAAATTGAAGGAATAGACCTGGAGACTCTTCAGAACTACAACTACCTTGGACATACAATAACCAGTGATGGAAAATGTACAACTGAAATTTAAAAAAAAATAGGAATGGCAAAAAGTAATTTAAATGTCATGAAGAACATACTAACATCAAAACAAAAATTACCAGGGCTAAAACTAAGAATATCAAAATGTTACATCTTCTCAATATTCCTATATGGTGCAGAAACATGAACATTAGACAAGAAAACACAACAGAGAATTGAAGCCTTTGAAATGTGGATATATAGAAGAATAGGTAGAATTGGATGGAAGGAAAAGAAAACAAACGATGAAGTCTTAAAACAATTAAAAATGAAAAGAGAACTACTAAACACAATTCAAACAAGACAAATGCGATTTTTGGGCCATGTTAAAAGACACAACAGCTTACTAAAAGTAATCCTGGAGGGGAAAATACAAGGTAAAAAAGGCAGAGGCAGACCACGAATAACATGGACGAGTACTATCAAAAGATGGACAAATCAGCCTATGACAACCTGAACCATCAAAGCAAGAGACAGAGCAGAATGGCGCTCCATGGTAGCCAACCTCCGTTGCGGAGAAGGCACTCGATGATGATTATTATTTTTTTTTATTTTACTGAACTTCATTTCTATTCCAAAAGTAGTAACCTGCCACGAGCGGTCTCCACCGGTTTACGATCAGCAGGGAAAGGCAGCAGTGGGTGTCAAAAGTTTGGAAACCACTGCTCCAAGCACGTTTATATTTGAGTTTTCCGAGAAAGATAAAACACACCTGTTTCTTGTGTTGTTTCTGCCAGTGGTGGGACTCTGAAATCACTTAAAATAGGAGTAGAAGAAAAGAAGATAAACAAAAATAGAATTGAGTTTTGGGATTAATTATAAAAAGGTTCGCTTTTTAATTGTTCAATTTCAATGAAAATATAATGAAGATACAAATATAAACTATTTCTATCGTTGCTTCGATTGAAGATTCTTCTCCTTGCTTTTTTACCATTTATATAGATTTGAGCATGAGTATGTTGTGTGCTTCATCACTAACTGTGATATCTGTGCCCTTCAACTCACCACATGCAAACTTCAAAACCAGGTTTGCCTCCCCTCTTTCATATTGTCTTGTTTGGTGAATTAGTTACAACGTTTCCATGTTTGCGCAGGAATGTGATCTTCATCAACCCTAAAAACCAACAGTCCGTTGTAAGTCGTCGACAGCTTCCTGTTTACAGCTTTCTGGCAAAATGCAAAAATAAATCTCAGATGTACATTTTCTTGAAAGATGGTAAAACAGGAAAGAGTATACTCGTTCAAATCTGCAATCGCTATTACATTATTCTAGGATCATTGCTATTAACATTTAGAAGATAATTCGACATTAATAAATGCCAGGTAAATGTGATAATCTAGAGGATAAATAGGAGTTACGAAAAGCTAATTAGTTTGAAACATCATTTCGAATATAATTCAATACGATCATTTAGCACTAGTTGTCAATCATCATCACATCTAATGCCATCTCCGCAACGAAGTTTGGCTACCATGGAGAGCCATTCTGCTCTGTCTCTTGCTTTTATGGTGCAGGTTGTCATAGGCTGGTTTGTCCATCTTTTGATGTTACTCGTCCATGTTAGTCTTGGTCTGCCTCTGTCTCTTTTACCTTACAGGGAAGTGACCATTTACAGGGAAGTGACCATTTTTTTTATTTTTCCTCTCTTTAGTATCTAGCATATTATCGCCATGTAGTTATATTTGTTAATATATCGTTATATATAATTTTTGTGTTTGTTGTTCGTCCAGATGAAGGCCTACTTGGCCGAAACGTTGACTTTTGTTTCGTCCATTACCACGTAAAGCTGTCACCATACCACTTTTTTCTTCCTTTGTTTAGTATTGCTATTATCATCAGCTTTACAGCAGCTTCGCATCTCTACGCATCTTGGTGCACCTTGATGCCTTTACCTCTGCTAGTACCATACCACTGCTACTTTATGTTTGTACATCGTCCTATATGTCCACACCAACACTTTATTTGCAGACCATTATCGTTCACATTGTTTTTATACTACCAGTACAGATATTCTCATACTGTTCTTATTACACGATAGTTATTTCCACCATCACACATTAGACCGCCGGGTATCCAGTCTTTTTTTTTACTCTTACATTCTTATCAGTTAACATGCCTTCCCTCAAACAGTTATGTAACCATCTCCGCCGGTCCACGTTATCTGCCTTCCAACATCTACCACAGGACATCGCTGCCCTCTTTAAAGACCTCGCTTTCACAACCTATAAATTGACTAGATTCACCTGTCACGTTAATTTTCTCCACAACTGCCTTAGACTTAGAATTATCCCACGCGGTTTTATCTCGAAATTCAAGCCTTTTATTCACTCCCCTAACGCTAGCGAGATGCGTCATCTTGATAACATAGAAAGGCGATGCGGTTTCCAACGGATTAGGGCAGTTTAGACGTAGAATTTTAATATTACAAAATCGTTCTCTAGCGATCAGTTTCGATCACCCTATTCGCGAAACTATCCATAACTTAAACAGGGAGCTTTATACCTTCATGTCCTCTCAACACAACAAGAAGATATCCGACCTTCGACCTCAACCACCCTCTCAGCCCCCTCTTGACAACCATTCCCGCGTAATCTGCATTCCCAAGGACCTCACATTATCAGATAACGAACACGCAGTTCTCTCTAAAGGGTTACAATTTGTCCCTGTGCGCTACTAGTGATCGTCGCAGTCTTCTAAGGGATGCCCACGATCTCCACAGACGCATGCGTTTAGAATACTATCACTGCGGGAAATCGGACACCTCATCCTCCACTGATGTTGATGAATTTTCTCGCTTTCATTCACGTAAATTAGATTGGACACCGCCTTCTGGGGCCTCAAGGGCTCTCGACTTATACACACAGGTTACTCTTCGGGAGATCGAGCAACTCCCCATTCGCTGGGTACCTCGTTCCAACTTAACTCCTGCCGAATTTCGAGCCCTCTCCAATCTCCGGAGTCGGGAAGATATCGTCATTAAACCAGCTGATAAGGGAGAGGCTGTGGTAGTCTGGCGTAAAGACCTATACATCCAAGAAGGCGTCAAACAATTATCTGACACCACGTTCTATAAACCTTGCCCTAGTGATTCCACTACTAGCAACAATGAGAAGGTTCGCTCTACCATCAAACAGCTTATCGACGATAAATCCCTTCCTCCTAGCGCGTCCCGTCTCATCATCCCAGACAGTGCTCTAGGCAAACCTTCCTTCTACATGCTCCCTAAAATCCACAAGCCCAATAACCCTGGTCGTCCCATTGTTTCAGCATGTAGTTGTCCCACGGAACATATATCCGACTATCTCGACAGCATTTTCCAACCCATAGTGACATCCCTTCCCACCTATGTCAAGGACACTAATCATGCTCTCACTATCTTCTCTTCTCTTTTCCTTACCCCTGAACGCTCGTACCGACTTTTCGTCCTCGACGTATGCTCTCTGTATACCTCTATCCCTCATGCTGATGGCTATAAAGCTCTTCAATGTTTTCTTGACCAAAGAAAACACCCATCTGTGGATACTTCTACTCTCCTCCGTCTCACTGAACTTGTTCTCAACATTAATACTTTCGAATTCAATGGCCAATTCTATAACCAGGTGAGTGGGGTAGCAATGGGGACCAAGATGGGTCCTAGTTATGCTTGCCTGTTCATGGGTTACCTTGAACATCAAATACTGAATTCATACCCTGGCCCCTTCCCCTTAAATACCTCCGGTACATTGATGATGTCTTTGGACTGACTGACTTGCCGGAAGATGACATCTCCAGGTTCATCGACTACATTGGCAACTTTCACAAATCCATCAAGATTACATCTTATATCTCTACCTCGTCCGTCACTTTTCTTGATCTGGTCGTCTCCCTTGGTACCTCCAGCCTCTACACTTCCGTCTTCTATAAACCTACGGACGCCCACTGTTATCTTCTCTACACCTCGTCTCATCCATCTCACTGTAGAGATTCCATTCCATATTCTCAATTATTACGACTTCGTCGTATCTGCCAGGATGATCACGATTTTCTCCAACAGGCCCACCTGATGTTAAATTTCTTTAGGCGTCGTCTCTATCCTGATTCGGTTCTCCAATCTGCCTTTAAGAGAGCTCTCGATATTCCCCGTTCGGTGGCACTCACCCCATCCACCCGCCGTTCCTCTGATAGGACCATATTTACCCTCACCTACCACCCCCATAACTTGGCCGCGGTGAGGATCCTTAACCGGTATCGCTCCATTCTCCACTCAGATCCCACTACCCGCCTACTTTTCAGTAATCCTCCTTTGGTCGCCTTCACCTTGGTACTGTTCCTTGTGGACGTCGAGTTTGCAGAAGTTGTGACTACCTGCTTTGCATCGATTCGGTCTTGTTCCCTAATAAACGATTCGACATCAAGGAGGCGTTCACTTGTGTATCGCGTAATATCATCTACACCATAATATGCAAGCACTGTCAGATGACGTATGTGGGTGAAAGTGGAGAACGCTTGAGTGACAGATTTTGTGAGCATCTTTGTGATTTTGAGCAAAATACTGGCAGCCCGGTGTCCGCCCATTTCAACTCCACTGGACATAGTGGTAAACTCGACATGCAAGTTACTAGCATTGTCTCATGTCACTTCAGCAATCGCAGCAGGTAGAATCGCCTTATTGCCCAGTTGGGTTCGCTGTCCCCCCCCCCCAAGGAATGAACATATCACTCTCATACTCATAAGACACCCACTACATATTTCATACCCCCATGCGCTACTTAACCTATACATGTGGATATATTTGTCTGCACATGTATTGGCACATTTGGGCTCCTTTGGGTTTTTCTTTTGTGGGCCTTGTGGCAATATATGCGCTGTTTTATGCTTGTACGCATGTATTGTTACATACACATGTTATGTTTACACATCGGTTCGGGTTGCACACACAGAGGTAGACGTGATTAGTTTACACATATCATGTACCCACCTCCCCATATTTTTAGAACCCTTCCTTTCCGTCTTATCACCTGACTCCCTGGTCAGAGAGACTTATACTCGGTCCTCCTGCCGTATCAATTTAGTCCATTTGGAGACTGACCCAGCTCAGGAACACAGGGAAGTGACCATTTTTTATTTTCCCTCTCTTTAGTATCTAGGATATTATCGCCATGTAGTTAGATTTGTTAATATATTGTTATATATAATTTTTGTGATTGTTGTTCGTCCAGATGAAGGCCTACTTGGCCGAAACGTCGACTTTTGTTTCGTCCATTACCAAGTAAAGCTGTCACCATACCACTTTTTTCTTCCCTTTTTTTAGTATTGCTCTTTTACCTTGTATTCTCCCCTCCAGGATTACTTTTAGTTGGCTGTTGTGTCTTTTAACATGGCCCAAAAATCGCATTTGTCTTGTTTGGATTGAGTTTAGTAGTTCTCTTTTCATTTTTGTTGTTTTAAGACTTCTTCGTTTGTTTTCATTTCCTTCCATCCAATTCTACCTATTCTTCTATATATCCACATTTCAAAGGCTTCAATTCTCTGTTACGTTTTCTTGTCTAATGTCCATGTTTTTGCATCATATAGGAATGTTGAGAAGACATACCATTTTGCTAATCTTAGTTTTAGCCCTGGTGTTATTTGTTTTTATGTTAGTATGTTCTTCATGACATTAAAATTACCTTGATTAAAGTTATCAATAAAAAGTAAATATATTGATTCAATTCTTTCA